>JAQIXA010001348.1:0-25661 GCA_034699045.1 Nanhermannia cf. coronata Gr-Ori-00579 | reverse complement strand
CTCTAATAGAATATAATAATCATTTAAAATTTTTTTACCATGCTCCGTAAAAAAGCTCTTTTGACTTAAAAACCGTCGTATTCTACGTAATACTTATTATCTAGGTCTATACTAGAAAAGAGCATTTTTGATATTTCCCTACTTTATTATGTATATATGCGGGAAAAGTGTGGGCTCGCTGAAATCCACCACAAAAGTCTACCACTACTGCTGGTATAGAGCAGATTCAAATCAAAAATTAAAACAAGACGTTCTTCCCTGAATATGTTAGAGAAAAAATCTACTTCTCGAAATTTCTTGGTTAGAAAAGATCTGCTTCTGCCTCATCTCCATTATATAACGATTTAGATACATACTATGGTGCTTTGACAAAAGTACAGTAGTACCTCTGTAGGTCCTACTACTAGAAATATCAAGGTAACCCTTAAAGTAATTGATATTTAAGTACAATATATTTAGAGGTTGAATGAAGGCCCATAAGATTCTCCTAGTCATCAACAAAAAATTAGATTATACTAATTCCATGACTGTCTTTCAAAAGTAAAGATACGCCATACAAATTGTAAAATTATTCTTCATACTAAATTTCAGCAATGACTAGAACACGGTTGTTTTTTATTTTTTTATTTTGTAAACAAAACTAAACAAAACTAAAAAACATTTACTTTTCTAAATCCTCGATCTCTCCTTTTCTGAATGATTTTTGAAGACAAAATTGAAATTTTTGTTTACCTACAAAAAATTATTTTATGAAAGTCTTGGTATTGATATTGAATAGTGAATAGTGAATACTGAAAGATAAAAAATCCGTGGTTTGATTTCCATAGCTTATTTTACAATTTGTTTTTAGCCATCCATGGTCTTGCATAAAGTAAGAGTATGGGCCAGTGGATATGGCCCAAAAAACCCTTTTCATAATCGGAATCTCATCGATCCAAATGGCGCACCAAATATCTAAGTATATAAAAACCATCTAGATTCGAATTCTACATACTACAGTACACTTACTGTACTACTGGTATATGTATACGTACTTAATACACCAAAAGTAAGTACTCCTAAACATAGTAGAAAATGAATAGTATATTATGATTATATTTTATATCGTAATTTTTTATATTTATACTTATACCTTTGGTCCCACGGCCAAGAGTCATATCAGTATTATGCAAAAGCCATTTCATTTTCCATATTACTTACCAGTACCAACTTACTAGTAGGTACTACAAGCATTTATGTGTACCCTAAGAGATATTACACGACATACATAAGCACTATAACTTATAGTACTACTGACTACATACTACTCTGTACTGCAAGACTACCTAATATTACTTTATATTTATAAAACTGTTGAACTTATCATGCTTTCTAATCCACTATTGAAATTGAAACTCATGCAGGCAAAAAATGAGTGTATAAATATTTCCTTTGAATTTGGTTGGCCGACTAACACATGTAATTCAATTCCTTTTATTATTTGAACTTTAAAAAAAAAATTTAAATAGTAAAACAATTTTGAAAGGACAAATACAAGTATATTGTAGATACACATATACCAAATACGGGTACTACTAGATGGATTCAAAATCAAATAACTTTTATCCAATATTTTTCTAATCAAAAATTGATAATTTGTACCAGAAAATTCAACTTATTTCTCATATACAGATAGGTACGAGTATCATAGGATAACCTTTGAATTTTAATCAGCATGAAAATAAATGCATGTTTATAAAAATAAATAGGCAATAGGTAAAACTGCACAAGTATATAAAATGGCTAAACTAAAAATAAACAAATTATCTTTAAAGAAACTTTAAACTTGGGTAGGTATTGGTAGTTGTAAAACTAAAGGAAAGTTAGTAAGGCTTTTTTTTTGGATTAGTTCGAGTTTTTTTTCCACAGTACTCAAACTGATACATCTTAAAAGTGTAAGTAGTAAGAGTATCTAAAACAGAATAGTAGATACAGAGTACGAGAATACGAGTTCAAATAGTAGTGTATTCGAGTAATGGTCATTAAATTCAGGTATACCATCCACCCGTCTCATCTAAGGCTAAATAGATATATTATTAAAAGTACTTTGAGAGAAAAAAACCTCAAAAAATTCCACTATGACTATTACATATTGGTACAAACATACTATATATATTACCATAGTAGTAGTGTAGAAGAAGAAGCCTACCTGAGCAAAACTAAGTACTTATCCTTCGTTTGCTTTCAAGCCGCGATTTCGCTCCGATTTTCATCTCGAAGATCTTATTCTGAGGGAAAAAATAAGCGAAAGCCAGTCTCAAAAATTCAATTTAGTCAAAGGGTAAAAGTGTAGAATACTGAAATAACTCGGGCTCGGAGTACTAGTGGAATTCTTATTATAAGAATATAATAAGAATAAAATTGCTCTGTACTCTGTAATACTCTAGCTAAACGACTTCAGCAGATCGTAAATGGAATTCTTTTTCTGTTTCTTAGAGAAAAAAAAACCTCGAACTTCTCACTTTCCAACTCTCGATTTCTTTTTTCTTCTCCAAAACTCCTCTCAATGGGTTCAATATACATGGTCTTTCAAAATCATCTCATCATCTTCATCAATAAACACCAGTCTTTTTTTTTTAAACTTTCCCATTGTTAAAAATCCCGAATTAATAAGCACTTAAATATAGGTATCTAACTATATATCATGGGTTGGTATTGGTATACCTATACTTATTAAGAATTTAAGATTGAAATAGAAAAATGTTAAAATTTTCAAATTTGTGATGAAATTTGTATGATCTTTTACAACTCACAAGATAGTACGCACAAGTAAGCAGTTATATTATTATTTTTTATTTTTTATATATCTCGACCCAAGATTAGACAACAATGAAGTATTGCTTTGCATTGCCCAAAAAATCCAAAAGGTCCGGAAAATACTTGATTCTTAATAAAAAAATATTTCTTCATCCATAAATGCATTAGGTGGTTTCGTACTTACTATTTAGCTTTAATATACAGATCTAAAATCCGAAATGATGATAATATGTAAGCCCTTAAGCCTCAGATCATCTGTAAATAACTATTTTTTTAACCCTTTTTACTCCAATTCACACTACTTTTATTATCTACTAGTACCCTAAGTATTAGTAGGGCTTGCATGGCTATCATTTCTAATACATACCTACTTGTCATTTTCACAATTTTTATTCAAAATTTAAGGGATAAATCTGCATGTATAGGATATATATACCTAAGTAAATTTTGTATAAATCTTTACCTTCAATTGTAGGATTTACCTTCGGAAACTTACAGTATGATAATGATAACTTTGTTTTCGAGTTTAATTATTTTTTTGAATTTATATTTTAAATGAAAATAAGGGCAATTTATATAAGTAGGGTAGTAGTTTTGTAGTAAGTATGTACTTAAATAATACTTAAATGAGTATCCAGTACATGTTGATATTTCCTTACGCTTAAATGGAGTATATTAGAAATAAAATCATAAGATAAGCTAATATTTGCACAAGTCAAATGCTCACAAAACATTTTATTGCAGAAAACTATCATGTTAATAAAATGGGATAAAATGTAAAGAAGGAAGTAAGTATTTTAAATATTTGCATACTACGAGTATACCTGTGCTAGTAGGGTACTATAGTATTTAAGGTACCCCTACTGGTATTTAGAGAAATGTGTCCTAGGGGTTATTAATAATTTATTTCCCTCCTTTAATTCTCGTCATAAAATATGCAAACACAACTGACGATTAAATACTTGTACCACAGTATAGTAAGGTAGTATCCTAATCTACAATAGACTGAAATTTTACAAAAATGAAAAATAATTATAATTTTAAATACCTTACTATTGTGAAAATACCTTATATATGTATGTAGTATTAATTAAAATGACATTTTTAGTCTGAAATTAATTGTTGTATTTTTTTATTCTTTCAGAACAAAAGTGGCAGCAGCCCTACTTAATAAGCATTTACAAATTAGCGAAATTCCTATAAGTGTACAAAATAATACGTCAAGTAAGTATTTATTAATTTCTTTCCCCAGATATCAATGTCATTATTTATTCCGACTGGTTGCTCTAATTGATTTTAGAGTGGGCCCAAAGACTCGCATATTTTCCTGTATTCTGTTCTGTAATACCAGACGCAGTACTTACTATCTTATTTTGCAGCTTAAAACATACTTGGCAGTAGTTTACTTGAAATATATGGCTTTAATTTTGCTACAGTATTCAATATACTATATATGGTAGTATTAGGTACTTAAGGAAAACTTATACTTGTTTTAATGATGTATCTAGTGGAATTAAAATGGATTCGTATTCGAATGACAAGACTTACTTACTTAAGTTTTCTATCTTTAGCTTCTGTACGAGGTTTTCAAAATATTATTATACTGCTTATTTAATACCCTAGTCCCAAGTCCCTAGTATCTTTCTACTAGGTTCAAATTGACTTTCCCAGAGTATAAATTCGACTTAAATAAACTATAAACTACATTATAAGTAGTAGTAAAGTTTGCTTGTAGAGTAGTACTCTACTATGTACCCTACTATGTATCCTAGTTATTCAATATAGATGATACTCATACTCGTACTTACTTTAAGAATCCTGCTGGTATGATATTTGCTAGATACAATGTTAGTAAAGTAAAGTAAATGTATTTGGAGAAAGTGAGAGAAAACCACCAGTTTCTCTAAAACTGATAGTTAATCCCAAGAAAACGCAAAACTAATCTGAAGGGTAAAATCTATCCAATTTTAAGAATCTCAGAAGACTATCATGATCACTAGCTGAAATGTTACAGAGTGTACAAAGTTACTCCCCAAAGACTCAAATAAGAGGAAAAATTAGTCGATAGAAATCAAAAGAAGCTCGAAAAATGTCCTAAACTATACCAAAGAAAGCATTCAAATTCCAGAAAAATGAGACATTTTATTTTGCCTTTCGAAAAAAATATTTTGTATTTTAATTAACTCTTCTCATGAAATCTTTATTGATATCAATTTAATGGTACTAATAAAATGTTGGAAAAAAATGAAACAATTTTACAATTTATCCTCATGACATTTTGAGTTTTGCATTGTGTCAGATAAGCATTTTAATAAAAACTGATCCGAAGAGTCAAGTTTTGTGCACTGTAAATGCGCAAACTGAGATAATATTTGTAGGGTCTCGTTGACTGCGAGCTAATCTGCAGAAAATTGAAGAAATGTAGTGCTTGCTTGAGAAGGATTAAGCCGATGATGATGGAATGAAGAGCTGAAATGAAGCAAAAAAAGTAAGCTGAAACCGAGAAGGGATCGAGTTGAAGTGCAGAACTATCCAAATTCCAAATCCAAGTCTGATTGCCATGATGGGAAGGCAAGAGTTTGAGAAGACTCTTATTATAATACTACTTATACTCATAATAGTAAAAGAGTTTTATTTCAGCCACAAAATTATAGCTCATCTTAACTATCTCTCATAACTGGATAAAATATTAAATGTAATAGGTAATATTACTTATTCTACTACATAGTATCTAGGTATAATACTAAAAGATAAAGGATAATAAAGGATAAGTTAATAAGTAGTGCATTCTTGAAGGTTCCTGGTTAGGTAAGGATCTGTCCATCAAGCAATTTTATTCTTATAAGGAGAAAAATGAAGAAAGTCAAGCAACCGAGCAAATCAAAATTACTCTCAAACTCAAATGAAGCCAGCAACCACTGTTAAATTCCTCATTTAATACTTTTTGTACCCTACACTACATATAATATATTTGGCTTACATTCTAGAGAGGAAACAGCCTTATCGTCCTACAAAAAAGATACTTAAGATAATTGTATCAAATTTACTATGTAGGTTCCTTACAATTTTGATCATGTTCAATTGCTACAATGTTCGTACAGAGTTCTGAGATAGATTTGACTGATTTACCTTTTAGACCAATCTTTTCATACATAAGATATATACATACAAAATAGTGCAAATTGTTGGACAAATTTGACTAGTTTTGCAAAGATATTTTGATTACTATTAGGACAAGATTCTGCCTAAAAGTTATAAGTATATAAGTGTAGTACCATTTCGCGTTGGACAAAAAATCTTATCTGAAAATGTGTTATTAAGCGGGGCGGGGGGTATATCAACAACTTGAATCAGAGTCAGCATAAATTCTTCATTTTATGTGTCATTCAAGTGTGCCATATACATAAATACTATCAGTAGCATTAGTATAGTACTCCGTACATAGTAGATAATAATAAAAAGAATGTTCGAATTGACTTGCCATTAAAATCTAAATGCATTTATTCGTCATCCAATAAAAAATAAACGACCTCAAGGTGCGACGATCAATTTCATCACCTGCTTCAAATCCAACAATTTATCAAATCCATTATTACCACTATTACTTCTATTGGGGAGTCGTTAAATCTCAAAACTATTTTCATTTTTCTCATAAATTCGACTTGGTACTTTTTCGACTACTACTACTGGAAGATGTAATAGTAGTAGGTGAAGTATCTACTAGTAGTAGTAATGTAGGATACTTGTACATTGTACTATTGTAGTAATGCACTTATATGAAATGATGATATAGAATAAAGGATATTTTTCCTAACCCAAGGCTCCGATTGAATTATGAAGAATTCTCTGATTGCCTCTGACCTCAATTCGAAAAATTGAATTCAGTTAACCCCACATAATATATTGTACCCTACTACTACACTACATAGTTTTACTAGCCTTTATACCTACATAATATCTACTACATAGGTAGGTACTTATACATATTTTACTTATTGTATGTATGTAGAACAAAGAACATAAAACATTCTTATCACATTGTAGCTGTTAGAAAATTCAGAAATTATTGTTACTCTCATGCTATTATTACCAAATACCCTACTTATTAGTTTATTTTGAATATATATACATAGGTACATGTTTAGTACTCGTATTTGTCGAGCTTCACATATTTCTCAATAAATATTCAAATTTCAAACCCACAAGCACAAATATAATATAATATAATATGCCTAACATTTACCTGGAATATCTAGATTCGAAAACTCTAGAAAAGAAAATCCTATCATTTGGTATGATATTCAGCTGAATCTACAATCATAATAAATTGATTTAGATAGTTGTTTGATCCCCGAGATTTAAGATGGTTTTTCTAATATGAAATATAATATCCAATTCTAGAATTTTAGAAATTTTATAGTAAAGTTTATCAATTAGATAGTAGTCAGTAGTCTGTATTGCTTGAAAGCTTGTGCTAAACACTTTTTACGATTAAATTTATTAGTAGTAAGATGATTAGTTAGTACGACACTTGAGCAGCATAAATTTTGGACTTGACAATTATTTTGATTGTAGATTCTCCAGGAAATAATCATACCCAACGAGAGTTATATTCAACCCCTAGTGAAGGTAAAATATCTATTTTTCAATTTGGATGACCAGCTAATCAACCTACTACTACTTTATATATTATATACCTATAACTAGAGTTTTGTAGACCCCTTTTTTAATACACCAATTTAGTTCAAAGGATTTTGAATGAACTTGAACCTTGAATTGTTCAATAGTAGTGTAGTATTTAACTGATATTTAGAAATTACCTTTAGAAAATCATAAATAATTATCGAATTTGAATAATATCTTTGAAATCACAGTAGTGTTAGTAGTATTATACTGTAGATGCTGCTTTTGTACAACTTGAGCTAATTGAGAAATGCTATGAGAAATGCTTGTTGTAGTTTTATGCGTTATTGGCAATTGTGTATTCCGTAAAATTTAACTATAGTATCTGTATGTATGTGTTCTTTGTATATGTATGTATGTAGTATGTATCTATTTGGACTATTTTTGGACTTTCTTTCTAATTAGTTGTATTTCTTTCTCCCTGTTAATTGCAGTGCAGAGTATGAAGCGAGAACACAAAGCGGCTCGAACCCTCGGAATCATCATGGTAAACCACAAATACCTACATATTTAAATAAACCCAGAACCATTCTATAGTATAAGTATAATATATAAATATATATATATATCTACCCAAAACACAATTTGAACATTAATTAATCCCGATTCAATGATATTTAGTTATATTGGTACATGTAGGGATAAGCGAACCAAAATCTACGAAAAATAAATCGACCTCTCTCAAAATCCGAATTTGACAAAATATTATATTTTAAATATGAAAAACTATAAAAATGCCTCATCACGATCCAATCTATTATTTCGAATATAATTGAACATACCTTATAAGAGTAGAATACCTACTTATATTTTTATTTTATTTTCCAGGGAGTTTTTATTCTGTGTTGGCTTCCTTTCTTTACATGGTAAGTTTTGTTTAATTTTAACTTTAAAATTTAAAAATTTAAAAAAATTAATAAGCACCTGCGTAGGTACGCCATAAGCACTTATACATAGTAACATAGGTAGTTGTTCATTTGACTATTCTGAATTCTGTTCTGGCACCTATGACATATAAAGGCAATTAGGGAAACAAAAATTAATTTATAAATATTTAATAACGTCTGAATACGGATATTTACGTCATGCATTTACAAAGTATTTATAAAAATAACCTTAGTTCTAGTTCTAATCGTACTATGTAGTAGGGTACTACCATATAGTAAAAATACCTACTAGGTAGTACCTATTAATTTCTTATATTCTTATTTTGGTAACTTATTCTTATCCTTAGATATGAAGTTTTTCTAATTTTTGGATTATATGTATAATGTACACGTAATACGTACACGTAGAGCTTCTAGTTAAATACATTTATAATTACTTTACTTTATATATAAATATAATTTGAAAAACATGTTTAATTTTAAGGTATTTGGTGACATCATTATGTGGCAACGAGCTCTGTCCAACTCCAGAATGGGTAGTAATCATGATGTTCTGGATTGGGTATTCAAATTCAGCATTAAATCCAATTATCTATGCATATTTTAATAAGTAAGTTCAATTCAATCTAATCTCTTAATTAAATGCCTACCTACTTATGATTTTTTCTCAATATCTAGTTCTTAAAATTTGAATAAATAAATAGGTATCTAATTTAATTACTTATATCTAGAAATCTTAATACTTAAGTAAAGTACGAGGAAAATAGTCACTTTAGATTAATTTAAAAATTAAATTATAATTAAGCGTCCGTCCTAGAATCTAATACTCAAATTCTACTAAACTACTTAGAAAACAGGATTTTCTAATTTTGAATATCTATTCTATCTAATATCAGTATATAAGTATAAGTACTTATTAAGTATCAATTGGTTACTGCAGGTGCCTACTATATATATGTAGTAGTAAATTACTTATATTTTAGTTATCATTATGATAATGTGATCAAATTGAGAAAAAAAATATCCTTGCATTTGAGGCAGCTGTATGTATTATGAGAATCGACAAAATGATATGGGATTATTTTTCAAGTATAATTTTTATAAACTGAATATAGAAAGAAAGTTTTTTTTTACTTATTTAAAAGAGATTATATTATACATTATAGAGTATTGCAACAAAAAAAGTTTTTCTCATCATTAGGTAGGTATCGTACTACAAGAGAGAATAAAAGGAAGAAAGTTTTACTATGAATTTAGAAATTTTGAATTTTGTTTGAGATATTGTACTGTACTTAATTTATACAAGTTAAGTAGTACAAGAGGTGCTCACATATATGCTATATGATGCTAGACAAGTAGATAGGTACTAGGATACTTATATAGATAGATATTAAGTTATTATATTTCATATTGAGTATCCAAATGGAAAGTATTTAGAGATTCACTTATAAGCTTATCTTACTCATTTGTAGTGCAGTTTCTGCGAAATAAACTTTTTTTTTCCTAAAGACTTAAAAGCAATGTTGTAAAGCTAACAGTATGTATGTTACTTATATACATTGGTATAAATAACAAATATTAAAATGAATTGTTATACATAAGTAGTTTCCTACCAGTATGCACTACTAATAAAATTGTATTACTATACTCGTACTATTATTGTAAGGTATAGAAAAAGAATAAAATGGAAACGAAAACCGCTTTTTTCATTTCTAAAGAAAAAGTTTGAAAGTTACATAATATACGGATATACAGATAATAAATACACGAGTACCTACTACAATATACTATTAAATATTATACATTAGACAAACACCAAAAAAAAATCCGTTCAACTTGGACTATTACAAAAGTTCTGCTGGGAATGTACTTCAAAGGACAAAAAACGAGTCCTTAATGAGCTACAAATGTCCAAAGTCTAAATGCATGATTTCATGAGAAAATCAAATTGTATTCTGTTCAGTAGATTTTAACCAATGGGGTCGTTGAGGATTTAATTTTTCTAAAAATCTATGGCAAAAGTTGGTAAAAAAAAGTCCTCTAAAACTCTGGACAACAAACTCCCTGGTTAAGGGATTTAATTTATGGAATTGCCCAAAAAACCTTGAAGTGCATTTCTCCCAATTGCAGGTCTAGAAATCTAAATTGAATGAATTGACTCGAGTTTTGTATTAATAAATAATTTGATTAGGAAATAAAAGTTAATGTAAAGGATTTAACGAGCAAATAATTTCAAAAATCTTGACAAAATCTAATTATTTTGTCTCAATCAACTCAACTTATCTTTTATTGGGTTGTTCAAAAAATTGACCTACTATCGTACTAGTTGTAGTCTATAGTACTACGTTATTTAGCATAGCAAAAAACTTTTAGCTATCATTTAAATTCACCATAACTATAGGCTGAAATTGCCGATACTATCTATTATTGTAATTAGTACTAGCATTTTTGCAAGAATTATAAGATTTTTAAAGCTACATAAATCTCTTTTGACTTTACATAATTGCTAATTTTGATCTAATTTTTAACTATTTCAGAGACTTCCGTGAAGCATTTATAAATGTAATAAATAGTATATTTTGTGGTAAATGCGTTCGACGTGAAAATACAGAAAATGGACCTGGATTTTCGTCAACTTCAAATAAAATGGAAACCGTGGCTGTCACAACGAGTAATGTGGACGCATAAGTCTCCTACTCAAATAATAAAAACAAAAAAAAAAACAAAATCAAAATCAGAAACTATTTATACCTACCTACTACTATATACATAAGTATATCTACTACCTAAAAAATAAATGTAATAAAATTGTCAGGGTGTGGGGAAAACTTAGAATAGATAATGTAAGTTTAGATTATTGTATTTAATTAGTACTATAGGTATTCTAGTAATTGTAATACTGTAGAATAGAAATTATAGAGGGTGGGGTGTAAGTATGCTAATTATATTGATAATAATTTATTAAAAAACAGGGGTGGGTCAACAAATGGGCGTTTAGGTAACTAGAAAAAAAATACAATTTAATCAATACCAAATAAGTAAGACAACTACTACCTAAATTAAATATTAAATATATACTTACTACAAATTTAAATTTAAATCTAAATAAAAATGAATACGAATATATCGGGCCAGAGTATAGCCGAGGTTTTTAATCAAACTTTTTACTTAAAATTAAAAAAAAAATGTAAACCCTTCCGCCGCCAAACTAACTAAAACTACTACTAAAATAACCTAAAATAATTTGAAATAAAAATTTAAAAAAAAACATGTTTATCTATTGAGTGACTGAACAAATTTGAATTTGAATTTCAGTTCTCAAAAACAGCTTCCTTTAATATATACTCTGATAACTTACATATGAATATATCTACATGCATAAAAAACCTTATATATTACATATAGTATATGACATATATAATTTATAAAATATATATTAAAAATTTGATGCAGAGATCTGTAAATGAAAAAGAAAGTATACGTATGTTGTGTTACTTAAACAAAAATATGGCTCTGACACATTGTGTCAGGGTAGATATAGATATGAATAAATAAATGAATAAATAAAAGTGTGTTGTTAATAATCACTTAAGACTTTGTACATTTTTTTTTCGTTTTTCGTTTTCTTTACATTTTGTGATTTGATTAATTTACTGAACTTTTTCTTATATCAAGTAATTCTTACTACAGATTACAGATTACTACCTAGTGCATATTGTATCAGTTAATCAGTATAGAAATGCAAAAAATCAAATCTCATAAAGGATTCATGTTTAGAGCTCATACTGATATTCGGAGTTGAATCTTCATGAGATTCGAGTAAGTATTAAGTATGTATAGAATTAGTGAGGAGTTTAATTTGATTTAATTTGGTATACCTACCGTATACCATGGATTTAACTCATTTAGAAATTAGACTCTTTGAAGAAATTGATCAAGTGTCAGTAAATGATTTAGTCCTCCATATATACCTACATACAAATGGAATTATTCGCTTTATAGTCCTAGAAGAGTTCTTTTTCTTGTACTTTTTCCATAATTTCAAAGCCCATATTTACTAGTAGGAGCTATGGGTTTGGATTTAGAAAACCAGTCCCAAAGAGATGGTAAATTGCTGAATGAGTTTTTTCAGCTTAACTTATTGATAATTAGATTATAAGTTTTGGGAAAGTATAATTTTGCTCGAGGATTGAGCAGAATAAAAAAAGCATTGAGATGGAGAAATGAAGAGTGAAAAGTTTTTCTTCAATTTGCTGTTGTGTATCTACTCTACATAGGTACATCATATAGATAAGTAAGTTAAGTTGTTGGAAATTTGAGCTCAGCACAACATAATCGTATTTAACTATATAATATATATGCATATACCGATATAGTAGAAGTTTAGTATGTTGTAGGTACTTAAATTTGAAAGTAAGGGGTACAACTTTTTTCCCCAGTTTTTAGGCCAAATTGTCAACTATAAACTCTTATATTAGTATTAGTACCTACCCGTACTGGATATTAGAGCAATTTACAGCAAGTATAGAAAAGGCTTAATTTTGTGATTCTGATGGTCCTTAAATTACTATACTCATGGCTGGCTGCCGGCCAGTTCATTATTACAAACCAAAGGAGAAATCAATTTAAATGCAAATACCTAAGTACTCTATAAAGCTTTTAGATAGTCGCTTGATAAGTATGGTAGTACCCTACTTATATTTCTACTAACAGTAGTTCCATAAATGTACAGCATACTTTAAAACTGACTCACCATAAACAATTTTATCTCATTTCATGCTTAAAAAACAGAATCAAAAACTTGTGTCCTAGTGTTTTTGATATAAGTATGTTTATTTATATCAGTATATTTAACATAAGTATTTGTGAACCATTTTTTAAGATTAACGAAGCTGTTATTTATTGATTTTAATATCACCTCTTTCATAAGATTTTTTAAACATTATTAATAATAAGGCCATAAATGTGCTTTTCAAAATTTGAAATTGATACCTTTTCTTTTCACTTTTGGAAATGTGCTGTTTTATGATCAAATTTTCACTAAAATTAACTGATTTTTGAGCATATTTTGACAAATAAGTAATTTTATGACATATCTGTATTTTGCTTTTTATGAAAAATTTGTCAAACTTTCAAAATGAATGCAAAATTTTAACTTAAATTAGCTTAGAAAATTCTACATAAATTCATTGAAAATTCTTTAAATATTTTTAATAATAAATATATAAGAAATTTTCCGAAAAGGTCAAAAAGTGACGAATTTTGCAAAAAGTGCGGAGTTGCTTTTTTATGCTTTTCACAAATGCTTTTTATGCTATTGAACTTTGCATACTTATATGACATTCCTTGATCATGAATCTCAAGATCTGAAACAGCAAAAGTCAATTACTAATACAGAGCGTTTAGATTTAATATTCAAGGATAAAGTATATTTTATACTTTTGAAAGTCTCTGTAAATCAGTGAGTTGGCTAGTGAGTGTGGTGAAAATCAGTTTGGATTTTGAGAGGACAGTTTGGAGCACTTGAGATTGGAGAATTTTGAATAAGTAGGTAGTGTAGTATAATAGTATAGTATAGTAGTGGGTAGTTTGTACTTTTCGAATGGAAAACATAAAACAATTCGAATAATTGAATTATGTTTTCCTCTTTGGTGAATGGTTATTCCTATCTATCCTCTGACATTCAATTTGCCTTGTAAAATCAAGTATAAAGCCAAGTTTCCATTTTTGTCATTATTTCTCTATTTTATGACCGATATTTTTTATTATTATGTAATATGTATGTACTATATTCCCACATAGCATCAAGAGTGAGCAAAAAGCCTTCAAATTTTATTCGGTATACCTACTATCTGTATATACTGATACCTATATTGTAAATAAAAATCGAAAAACATTTACCGACATTCGAAAATATCAAAAATAGAACCATTGACCATTGCCACTAAATATAAAAAAGGATTTCATCTTGCATACATAAAAGACATAAAAGTACCTTCTATGTACATATCTTATATTAGGGTTAGGGTACTTATTATTGTAAGAAAATTAATTGAAATTTGAATTTTTCTAATTTGAAGTTACCATTTTTAAAATAACTGTAAAATAAAATATTTAAAAAGTCGAAAATTCAAAAGTTTGAGTTTGGATTCCAAAACTCTAAATCCTAATTGTACGATTTAAGTTCACCCATTTGGTTGGCTTATATTGGTAGGGTACTTATTATTGGAAAGTGAATTTCGAAAACTTTTTCAAACTTTTGTAACCTGCTTCATTTGTTCTACCAACATGCCTTTAGTATCATTAGTGTTAGTAGTTTGTAGTGAAATAATATGTACAATTTTATTCTTAAATCCCTCGATTTTCCTTAAAAAAACTAAAAAATAACATCCATAGCCTCTATAGTAATAGGTACAGGGTATTGCAAAAAACAGACTATATATTAGTTGACTGAACCCGTATTTTTTACAAAATACATAATATGTATATATAGTCTGGTCCTTAGCATAAAAAAGCAACAAAACTCGATCAAAGGAATTTTTTCGTGTTAGTTTGTTTGGTGCCGACCAAGTTCTCATATGAACTCACTCAAATGTCTAAATAGTTACTCAAGTATACAAAAATAAGGCAACCAAAAGTTCAACTCAAGCTGTCAAAGTAGGTTTAAGAAAGCGAGAGTAAAAACAAACTTTACTATAAAAGTATATCTATACCCTAAGTATGTACATAAGTATGATACTAGTAGTACATATTAGCATTATACCTTTAACCTTCTAGATGATAGTATAATATAAGATCAAACACAAAGAAAATAAAATTGTCCTATGCGAACTACTCTGTATTTTTTTATTCTTATTTATTTTTATTCTTTTCAATGGTAAATAACAATAGATATACCTACATATATTCAGTGTGTATATGTATATATGTATATACATGTACTACTTATCCTTAGCTTAACTTAAATGTGTAGACTTTGGATTTGGATTTGCTTGTTACTTACACCCCATTGTATGCCTAATACATATACTAGAAAGTACTTACAACATAGATACAAGTTACAAATCACGATTTACAAGTATAAGAAATAAGAATGTAAGTTGTAGAGGGGAAAAACTTTAAATATCTACCAGTACATAGTATCATTGGAATGCATCAGACAGAGAAGTTTATAAAAAAAAGAGAGTTGAGGCTTTCTCCCATGCACAATAAATCGGAAAACAATAAAACTTTTTTTTCTTACATTACCTAGGTACTACATACAAATTGTAATACTAGCTAGATAGATATATACAGATAGTACATACTTTATACATTCGATATAATTTTTACATATATTATTTGGTTTTAGTGATGTAAATCTAATGCTAAGACTTGTGCAAATGCTACACTTATACTACACTACATGCATATGAACTGATATTAGCTTATAAAAAAAAGAGAATACGGTCAAAAAAAGCAGCAGATCTTTGAGATCGCATTAAAACTTTTGCTTACTTGCAACTTACAAGTAAAGAAACTTTTAGCACAATTGGAAACTGTAAGAAAATGATCACAAAATTCAAAAAAACACTATTTAATTTCTGTATTGATCCTATAATTACTATATAAATAAAAAAAATACAAGATTTTCTGAGAAAACTTGATATTTTGGAGATTTAACAATTTATACTTTTAATAATTGACAAATAAAATTCTCATTCTAGGTTTATGGGTTTACATTTGAATTGAATTACTTGATATTTTCCCAAGTAGGTACAAAAGTACTAATATAAAAATTTATTACCAACTTACCCAAGTCTATTTAGTTTGGGCTTAAATAAAATTGAAGAAGTAGTATTTTTAATGTCTGGGCTAAATCTATAAAACCAAAATCTCAAATAATATAGACCTTTGTCAATATAAATTATTATCATAGATTTTTGCCATTATAGATTTTGATTACCTATATATATTTAGTCCTAGAATCAATAATTATTTTTTAATGAGAATGTTCCTTTGCTCGTGAAGGCTGAGCTTCCGTTTCTCCCTCCGTTTCAATCTCCTATTTTGGTTGAGCTATTGAGAAAAAGTCGTCCATAATATCAACAGACGCGTATTGATTTTTAGCACAAACTTCAGACACTGCCCAAGTCCGATGGTAAATCACATTCAAAAAGTTTCGAACAGAGACAAAGAAGGCTTCTCGGTAGCTCCTGCTTGTGTACATGGTGAAGGGTGAATGTTCATCGGCACTCCGTAAATGAGTCAGAACTGCAATTTGATAAAAAAATAAAAGATTTTTTTTTTACTCTCCTTAGAAAAACCGGCAAACTTCATTTATTTATAGAAAGATTATGTATACAGTCACAGATTCTATTAATACTATTCGGATATTAATGCAAGAACTTTCTCTCTTACTAATACTTTCTACAGTACTTTCTCCGTATACTACTGGTAGTAGCTAGTAAATAGTTATTATGTATTATGATTCTTATGTACATAATCCTCAAGGGTATGAACATGTAAGAATTTTCAATTGTTCCGGTAATATTACTACTACTTGTATTACATTGATATACCTACTGATATACTAAATATTATTATGTACTATCGTATATTAGTACAACTACAAGTATGTATATAGGTGTATGTAGGTAGGGTACTGCTACTTATACCATACTATATTTTCACTGAGGTTAAGGGTATTTATAGCCTTCTGTTTTTGTATTATTTTACTAACATTTTAAACTGGTACTTATTTAATATTGTTTCGACTTATTTGTATATTCTACTACTAGTCTATAGTGAAATGTAAGCACAAGTCCCATGTGCAAAGAAAAGTTGTTTAAACTTTTGAAAAACCTTGACTCGGAACTTTTTTTTAACTTGTAATACTTTTAACAAGATACTTTTCTTTCGTTTTTTTTATTTCTTGAGATATTGAAAGCAAATAACATTTTGAATCTTTTTTTTAAGTAGAAAATAAAATTAAAATTATTTAAAAAAACTCAGTTTCTTGAGAAATCACATTTATTTTCTCAATAAGTAGTAAAAATACCTTTAATTTCCTGTAACTAATTCAATGTAGCTAATTTTCTGTTGCAAATAAAATCAAAACTCAAAATACACATAAATTTTTGACATGCCTCAAAATAGTTCCAGAGTTAGAGAATCCCCTCGTTTATTCTAATCTAATTTAGTGGGGGCAGGGAGGCAGTATTTGTGTGCCTGAATGAATGAATGGAAAGAAATACAACAAGTAGTCTTCTGTGCATGTACTCTACTAATTCTAAGAGTAGTAGTTCTAGTACATGTAAGTGAGTAAATAAGTGGAGAAAAGTCGTTCATCCATTTATGGGAAAAGACATTAAACTCTTTATAGGGTCTCCCTTTGGAGGACAACTTGAAATACATTTTAAGTTGTTTGCCTATTTAAAAGGCCCCCGGGAGCCCATTCAGTTCGTGTGATGGATCTCACAGGACTTGTAATCCGAGACCTTAATAAGTTAACCTTAGCTCGTACATTACAATCTCGCATATTAGTAGTACCTACTCTAAGATTAGTTATTTAACTCCATTAGAGATTAATTAAATACACAATATATCCTTAGATGGACTGGCATTTGTCCAGAATTCAAGAATAAACAACATTACCTTTATTATACTCGAATATTTTTGTATTAAAATTTAAAAGAAAGTAGAAATTCTTTGATTTTTCATTTTAAAAATGAAAAGTTAAAAATGTGAAGTTTTTTTATTGCTCACTGAAATGAATACAATGAATATAAGTATGTATTTGTGATATTTTCTATTTTATTTCATTTTATCTCTACTTAGAAGTTGGAAAAAAAAGTGGAAGAAAAGGCCAAATTTTGAGGCTCTTTTGCAGTCACCTCAACCTCCCAAAGCTCATTTATCACTTCTCATAAGCACTGAGTAAATCCAATAGGGTTTATGAGAGCAGTGAATTAGACCAATACTTATAATCATTATTATTAAAGTCAGCCAGTGGTTAGAGATCTCTTTTTCACAAGTAGTTGAACCCTTTCAAGAATTTTATTCAGCTGAATTACAGTAAATTGGTCCACATCTTAACCATCAAATACTTCAAATAAAATAAAACTATATTTAAAGAATTAAAGATGAGGATCAAATACAAAATTCAGACCAAGTTAAAGTTATTTATTTTATTAAAAATTGTTTTAAATTATTTTTTTAAATTCTGGAATACATTTTATGGTTTTTTTGTGAGATATTTTTGAATTTGATATTTAAAAATTTGGTCAATCAAAGTATGAATTCTATCATATGGTGCTAGTTATTCTTATAAGATAAGATCATCTGATATATTAATATTAGTAGGGTTCTGGTAGATCTTGCGATATACCTACGATAGTTGGATAAAAAAAATTCTCATTCTCGGTTATATCTAATATTCTTTTCTTCGGGGTTGGAATTGCAATGAGATAGAAAAAAAGTAAAGATAGGATAGGGAACCATTAGACATGAAAGCTCTCAGGAAAAAAGTAGATTTCTAAATATCTATCTATCTATAATTCCACTTGTAATACTAAAACAGAACCCACGAATATTTACAAAAAATAAAAAAAATTTCAAACCCAATTTTACCTAGTTGATAGTTGGTATGTAAAAAGTAATTTAGGAATCAAAAATCAAAAATATTTGGAAAGCATTCATTTATACCTATCTATATCGCCCTATATTTTACCAAGTACCCTACATATTATAGTTTACCGCCATATGACCGCAAGTAATTAGTCGGTCATTTGTCATATGTCCAGCAGTACTATTAGACAGTCAAACGTTCGACAATACAAATACGCACACCTAATTACTATAACCCAAAAGACATATTATCGACAAAAGTATCTATCTAATACGGAGTAGAATTAAGTAATACAGTCAATCATACTTTCAATCAATATAAGATATACCATTTATATTTATGTATGGCTAAAATTAATATCTTAATTTTAGTTTAGAAAAATGTCTGACCGTGCTCTTCTAGTAAAAAGTTTCTTGACTTTTAAAATAGGTAGGGTACCTACAATGCTAGTACTGATATATCAGCACTATAAAATTATTATGTATGCAATCGCTGTCGGCATTTTTTACCGATCGTATGGCTGTCGCACTAAAGGTTATCGGTCAATTGTTGTCGGTTTTATAAATACTGATGCATATAGATATGTATCTATTAAATATTACATAAATTATGAATACATTTTATTAAATTGCAAATATCTGTACTTAAGATTAGCATAAAAATTAATACAAAGTACTTACTGAACCATTCTTTCCATTCTGGGTAAGGATTTAATTCAGTCGACATTTTTTCAAAGAATTCACTAATTTTTTCTCGACGATTTGCGCGCGAAGCTTCGACTAGATAGAACTTGTACAGTCCAAATTCATACTTTTTGACAACTAAAATAGAGAAGAGAAAAAAAATATTATTATTACATGTTTTTTTTTCAAAATATAGGTATGTGTCTGTAATAGTCCTTATCTTTAGTACCAACTAGAACCTGTATAATATATAAGAGTTTGTTCAGGTGTGTTTGAACGATTTTGATTAAAATTTTACTACAAATCCTATAAAATTTCCTATAAGTGTAGGTACTACATATTCATAAATAAGTAGTATAGTAAACCAGATTTAAACATTCTGACTTTTTGACTTGGCGCCTTGGCACTATATTGTATTTGTATAGTCCATATTGCCCCAAAATCGAAAAGTCAGAATCTTTAAATCTGGTTTACTATACATATAAGTGCATAGTAGCAATAAGTACAATGCATAGACGCAGATGAGTAATATTTTATATTTGTGAATAATTTTTTTAGAGTATTGGTATGTAGCATAGTAAAGTGTTTAAAAATGAAAATTGAAAAAAAAAAATCATTTTTTTTCATTTCGAATTCGAATCTGATTCATAAATATATGTAGTATTTTCTATTCACAACTACAAAAGTATGCTTATAAATCTAAATTTTTATAATATAAAAATTATGTAAAGAGCGGACATAAAGGCCTTAGCATTACTACTACAGTAATCAACAGTTTATTTAAAATAGATATAATAATATACATCGAAAATATACATTATACATACTATTCATTTTAACCAGAATTGTATCAGTACCTATTTCATAGAAAAAATTAAATTTCCTTAGTTAGGATAGTAGGTATACATACTTTAAAAATATATAAAACTTTTTTTAAATGTATGTAATTGTTCAGACCTCTAATCCACTCTTTCAACAGATAGTATAAATTTTAGTACGTACTTATCTACCATAAGCAATACATAAGTACTTTTACATTACTTAAATAATATGTAAAAAAAGTGAACTATATACTTAAGTATACTTATGTAAATTGCCATTTTTTTTGCTCAAAATAGAGTCGAAATAGTATAGTAGATATTTGTAAGTAGGTATCTAGTATTTATACTTGGCCTGGGTGAAAAAGTGCCGGGAAGGGCGAGGAGAAAGTGATTTTATTTTTTCTACATATCTCAAAAGTCTTTGAGTTCGAAAAAAAAAGCTTTTTTCTGCACAACCGAATGACTAAGGAGGAGAGATCTTATAGCTTTAGTGGCTGTGCATGTATAAATACAATACATACGAGTGTGTAGTAGTAAAAGATTTGTTTTAAAATGTTCTATTGATTCTATTCTGTGCTTTAAGATAGTGTATTTTTCACTCTGTGCAAGTAGTATTAGTTTAAGTAAGTAAGTAAGTAGGATAGTAAGTCACATCTTAAAACTCGAGACCTTTAAATCTACTCTATCTATCTCAATACTACCTACTATTGTGCTGTAAGTACGAGTAATAAGTACATACATACATACAACTATAGTCGACATTATGACTATATCGATATCAACTTGACTCTCAAGTTTTTTCTCCACCCTTACTTTTACTACTTTTACTATAACTACGAGTACTACTAATACGTACTGCTATGCTACTGCTTTAGTATATACATATAGTGTAGTATAAGAAATACTTGTAAAAAATCTTTTTCTCTTTTTGCTACATTTTTTTACTCGAGTTGTACACTCAAATATACAGTTAGAAGATATCTTTCACTTTCACTTTCTCTATCCCTTTCTTTCTTCTGAACTGAGAATTCTGAGAGTTGAGAGGAAAAGTGTCACAAATTGCAACCAAAATTCTTAACCAAATGTTCTTATAATATACAATAATATCACATTTTGGATTTATAGATATTGTGGATCACTATCAAGCAATCAAGAATATATGGCAGATATTTGATCCCTCAAATCAAATATGTTTCAAACAATTAGAAAAAAATTATTCAAAATTTGGAAATTTTGAAAGACATGTATAATAATACTATGTATTTTAGTCTAGCATGTGCGGTTTAACCTTAACATAAAAAAGTTTCTTTCAGATTTTGTCTAAAATATCTGTTAGCAAGATATGAAACTTTCCTTCATGTATGGTAGGGTAATACTTACTACACTACTATGTACTAATATGTATAATGCAATTATATGTATATAATTGTACGTACTATTTGAGCAAACTTTAAAGTTAAACTTGGAGCTTGGATGGCAAACACATGGCTGAGAATGAGAAGAACAATTTTTTTTCTCAGCAGATCTGGCTGGGAGAAAGCTGTAAGAGAATTTCATTTTTTCTTTACTCAATTTTAAGTTTGAAAACTCTATGTGTGGTAGTTCATATAAATATCTACTTGATACTGTAGACCTGACTTGCATCATAATTTCTTGTAACTTTCACTTTCATCATGACATGATAAAAACTATCTAATACTAATACTGCTGAGATGATAATACTGATAAGATTTTCGAAATATCTTGGTAATGTATTAGTAGTACTTACTAATACTAGCATCAGTAGTAGGGTACATGGTAGAAAGGAAAAAACTTACGAACCATTAGAATGTGTAGGTCCAAGTCGAGAGAAAAATTTGCCCTCCAAATAACTCCAGAGTTCTCGGAGTGAATTCAAATCCGATGAGTCAACAAAGAGTGAGAGGTCCGTCACAATTTTATCTACCTGGAATTTTAATAAATAATCCGTATTTATTAGTAAATACTCTTACATTAAAATATATCTAAACTCTAGGCCCTTTCTCAAAATTTACAATTTTATTTGATTATTTCTCATTGAAAAAATCAAGGTAAAAGTAAAAAAAATTATAAAATATTATGAGCGCCTAAAATTCTGGATAAAAAATTGTTAATAAAAGTAAAAACAAATTTTTTAAACAATTTGTTGCTTACTATTATTTATGAAAATTGTATATAAGATGCTTTCAAATACGATCGTAAATTCAAAGATTCTCTTGATCTAGGTATAAAGTTCGACGATTTTTAAGATACATGGGATTTTTTACATTTAGATTTTTTGCTAACTGTTAATTGAGCTTTAATTGTTTATAGGTTGTCTGTAGATTGAATAATGGGTATATTGGCTTTTGACTTTAGAAGCATGGCTTAAGATTATTTCTGGTTTCATTGTTATATTAAAAGTGTAATATTTTTGGTTCAGAAATTACTTGTAAAAAGAGAGTGCTAGAAAGAAGTAGATAAATAAATGGTTAAAAGATAGATAAGATTGTGATATTGGTGTATGTGTGTGTGTATGTGGGCTTAAGGCTTAAAGGCATTATTAAAAAGTAAGTAAGTATTATATCTTTTTTTTCGGGTGGGACTTGGACTGGAAAGGAAGTTAAATGAACCGCCAATGGTAGCCTTTTAGCGAGCCAAGGTCTTTCACCGGAAGCCATTTCCAATAAAATCCTCATTTATTCAAACTTTAACTCGAAATCAAATGAAAAGTTTTCCACCACCACCATACAAGACTATACCACACCAACTTTTATCCGTATACATATCTAGAAAAATCTGAGAAATATCAACACCACTAATATCCTATTACTATAACTCTACTAGTAGTACCTACCTAGTAATACCATACTAGGTATTACTGGAATAATAATGCCACGACTAAATAAGATCATACATAGTAGTAGGAGTAGTAGAAGAAGGAGTTGTAGTTTTGCTCAAGGATTCTAAATCTGGAGCCAAAGCTTTTTTTCGTTGTTGGACAGTTCCTCACGCTTCACCACCTACCTATTATATACATACTAGTATACTGACTACTCCAGTATTACTAGTACAGTACTATTATTACTATTATTTTTAGATACTTTATAAAATGTACCTACCTAGTTTTTCTCCTTCTTTCTCCTCTCGAGTAGTTGTTAAAAAGTTCGAACACAATTAGAGCCTCACAGACTCTCTATTGTCGTAAATGAGAGAGAAAAGAAGAAAGTACTAGAAAAACCAATTGAAAATCTGGAAGCGAAAATCCCTTATCAGTATCATTTAAAAGTAAGTTCACTTAAAACCCTCAATTCCACTGTAAAAAAGTGTTAAATATTGGTTTTTATGAAATACTCTGTAAATACTACTCGTACAATTATACTATTTATAAAATCATATATAGCTAAGCAGAAGTTGATAAAATAGAAAATATCTATGAAATTTCAAAATTCGAGAAAGATATTTATATGACTCTGTAAGAGTACTCTACCTAGTATATATTGAGAATTGAGAAATCAATTGGATGAAGGGACTTATGGAATTAATTGAAATGCTCTCAACTCTCGATACTCGAAAAAAAGTTTTTAACCAAAAAGTTCTAAATATTTTTAAGTAGACTCCTTGCCAATATTACCTATCAGATCAAATAAGTATCCTACAAGTATCTAGTTCAAGTACTACAGTATAGTAGACATAAGTACAATAGTATGCCAAAATTATGCTTCTTAAGTGGATGGAAAAACCTGACTTTATTAGAAAAATTATTTAGAGGAATGCAAACAAATTGTACGAGTATTTCTTTCAAAAAATAAAAATAAAATTGGAATTTAAATTACTCAAGTTCTTATTCTAACAGTTAAGGTAAAGAAGAACACAAATTTTCTTTAAATATTATAGCTTCAACTATATCAATATAAATACCAATACTGTTATTTTATTATCAATCAAATTTTTCAATCTAAATAGCAATAAGAACAGCAAGCAACAAAAATTACTTTATGGTTAGTGAAAGTAAAAATGATAACAATTTACTTTCACTGTATTGAATACTTGAATGTAAAATTATCAACTAGAGTATTCTATAATAATACTATCTAACAATAACAACTTTACATTAGTAGAAACGGATAAGTTATAAGTTAGAAAATTTCTTTTCAGAATGTCATTTTCTAATTCGCAAGTTAAAGCATTCATTATAAATTTAGACATTCAGTTTTCAAAAATATGGTATTTATTACTACATATAAAAAATTGCCTGTGATATAGAAATCAAAAATGATTAAAATAACTAATCTTAAGTAATATAGAATAGGTAGATAGCTTTTAATTCGAATTTCTTCTCATATAAATTGAACCCTTGCTTTAATCTTTAGAAATTTATTTGACAAATGATGAACAACATTTTCTAAAGAATATTCCCTATAATAAAGTACACTTATTACATTACATTACATATTTACATGCAACAATCAATACAGAGTTATACTATGTCTAGATAGATCAATAGAGAAGTCGCTTTTACTAATATTTTATGCATACACTATCACTAATATCAAGTTCATTTTCATTATACATAGGTAGATACATAGGTTGTACTTATATTATGCTCCTCTCAAGCCTTCAAGAGACATTTCAATTACTAATAGGTATACCTTATCTTATACTCGTATTCTGTATTACAAATACGCTTAACCCTACATATTATACAAAATACCAGTTATGTATATAGATATGTAAGAGTATTCGTAATAGGTAGTCAAAATATATAAGTATGTAGTTGAGTATTTTCCTTTATATCGAAGCACTCAATTAAAATGTTCTAAAGTATCGTATTCAAGTCAATTTGGTTTGACAGCCAAGCCTTTGTGAGCCCCTCAACTCTTATTTCTAACATAGTTATGCATAAAAAGAGTGTCATTCTCAATATTCATTTTGTTGTGAAATACCTATTGATAATTATAAATAGCATTTTGTTACTACCCTACATACCCTATACTAATAGCACCATACTTTAGCATAATCTTATGAAATATTGTGGCATGTTATCATCATGTTTTTTTAAATTTTGTCAAATTGCTAATGGCTCAAATGAAGTTTTACAAAATTTAAAAAAAAAACACCATCAGGTTAAATAATAAATAAATAAATAAATAAATAAATAAATAAATAAATAAATAAATAAATA
>JAQIXA010001347.1:0-25668 GCA_034699045.1 Nanhermannia cf. coronata Gr-Ori-00579 | reverse complement strand
AATACTTGTCAATATATGTCAATACTTGCCACTGACATGGCAAGTATTAATACTTACCGGTAAGTATTCAACCCTAAATGAAACCCTCTAGAAAATTTTGAACATTTTTTGTTTTATAAGTTTGCTCTGTTTTGATAGAAATTACAAAAATGTTTAAATTTAACGTTATCAGCAAAATTTTGAAAATTCTAATTTTGATGCCCATTTCGAAACTCGAATTTTAAGTAAGTTACCTTTTTGATATGTACTAAAATCCTTAATAAATTTTATACCTCTGTAATTTCAAATTTTTCAAACTCAGGTACCTTTTTATCCTTGCTTAGATAATTTTAATTCTAAAAATGGAAGTGTCCCAAAAGGAAAATCGAATCTTTTTGATATTCAAAAAATAATACATATGCGAAAATGCTAGTCATAAATTTGAGTTTGCCATCGTTAATGCACTTTCAGATAGTTGAAACTGTTGACCTATGAACTAGAAAATAAGGTCACAAATAATATAGTTTTTGACCTTTTTAACCTTTATAATGTGCATACTTAATATTTACCTAAATTATCTCGAATTGGTCTCGAAAATATTAAGGATTTATATTTTATTGAATTTACCATAAAATTTTGATCCAATCTTGAATCCATTAACAAAAATTAAATTAATCTAAAGTTGGAAAAATATAATTGGTAAAAATTTATAAGGGCTACAACTTTGGCCAAATTTTTCAAGTCAAAGGTTAAAATTTTCAACTAGGTGCATTTTATATGACAATCTCGAGTTTCCATCGGATATTTTGATAATGCATAATATTAATATACTTGAATAATGTGTGAAATCGATCAAAAAAAAAAGATTCGATTTTCATTTAGGGATACTTTCCTCTATAATTATGTAATCTTATTTATTGCTCCTTTAATGCTAAAAAAAGTATTTATTATTTTGCATGCTTTTAAAACATTTGAATTCTCTAATATAAAAGGTTTTTAATTTAGGTATGCAATTACTGCACAATAATCTTATCTACCTAAACCAATACTGTAGGATAATTCGTTACTAATTTCACAAAGTAAGTACCCTATTAAAAAACCCATTAACAAAGTACATTGTGGCTTAATATGATACATTTTATTGGTTTTTCTAATATAAAAATGATATATACGAGTATAAACTTATAGTTTAATTTTTTTCTTATTACATAATGCTTTAATTAAGACTGATATTTAATTCTTGTCAGTTTATTCATATAATTTTTAGACATTCTAGACCACTTGATTACCAATTGATTCTTAAAAGTTAGGTAAGTATATAATATACTTTAATGATCATTAAATTCGAAAGAAATGCCAAAAGTTTCAAAGCAAGTTAGTTTGTCGAAAAATTCTAATATTAATATTAATTAGGGAAACAAAATTTAAGCCCCTTTCATATTCCTTTTACTTAGGTTGCAGTTTGTATATCGCGATATGTATACGTATTAGCAAGTTCACATGATACTTACGATTAGCTAGTTAATATGAAAATTTTGTACCTAAATATGAGTATATAATGGATAATTCAGAATATTTTAAGTGTTTCAAAGTAATTATCAATTAAATTACAAATGTATATTATTATTATTAAGGTCAATTTGGTTAATTCAATCACTCTAAAATTTAAAAAATCGAAAGTCCTTAGTCCTTATAATATATGTACATAATTAGCTCAAGATTTCTATCAGTATATAAGCTAGCTTATACCACTTGTATTGTATCTATCAAGTGATCTTGCTTAGCTACATACGGATACAGAGTATTAGCTAAATATCTCATATAATTACTAGGTAGTAGTAGTACATATAAAGATAATGTAGCTATATTGATGACATAATTAGTATATTTAAGATACGGTGTTTCATAATTAATGGTCATACTTACTACAATTTATTATCTATGCATTTTATCCTATAATAAATCTGCTGAATTTGAATCATATGATTACAGCAATACATATTTCTATTTCTATTCACATACCACCATACCATTTCTATTTCTATTAGATTTTGCTCTAATTATATTGACAATGAAAATTATCTCAAATATTTTGCCTAAATGTTTCTTTTGAATAGATTTGGGCTCTAACATTTTACCCGACATATATATATCGTTTCATATGTTTGTTTTCGAGTGTAAAGTATTTTCATAAGGTAATTGTGACAAGTTTGAGCGTATTTAAATATACCAAACATAGAGTAAATTATTACTGATAGAAAAAAATTTAGTAGGTAAAATATATTTTATCCTTAATTTTGATTTTGACTTGATATCAGTTGAAAAATGATTCGATCACCAACTCCTCCACCAGACCCTGCATTATATTCTCATTTAAATGAAAAGGATCGAATGATTGCTGGATTTCCCTACAAACCTCAAGATGAAATCCTTCGAAATGATCGAATAAATTGCCGAAATCTGTGCGAAAAATTCAATTCGACCCCTTCAATCAATTATGGGGTCAAAAGTGAGCTTTTAAGGCAACTTTTAAGTCCTGAAAGTTCGACAAAAATTAAAATAATGAATGGATTTAAATGCGATTATGGATACAATATATATTTGGCTGATGGTGTTGAAATTAATTATAACTGTGTATTTCTCGATGCCTCAAAAATTCAGGTTGGAAAAAACACCATGTTTGCACCTGGAGTTCAAGTTTATACTTCGACACATCCGCTGGATCCTCAAGCTCGTTTAGAATATGAATTGGGTACAATTTTATTCAAATTTTTCTAGAAAATTTATAAAATTTTCCGATTTTTTGCAAGCTAAACCGATTACAATCGGTGACAATGTATGGATTGGAGGAAATTCTACAATTTTACCTTCAGTTTGTATTGGAAATAATGTCGTGATTGGAGCAGGTATTTTGAAATTTAGACAAGTTTAATAGTAACTTTAGCTTTAGATAGAAAATTTACATTTTTTTAGGATCGGTTGTGACGAAAAATGTACCGGATAATACAGTAGTTGCGGGAAATCCAGCAAAAATTATTCGATTTTTACCCGGTTATAAAGGGGATTTTAATAAATGCCTTAATTAAACACGAAATTGAATCAAAATACATATGTAGCATAGTAGATTAGGAATAATTCGGATACGGTTTTGAAATTTGGACAGCCTATTTTCATACGAATCGATTGTTAAATTCACCTAATTATTTTTATATCTATATATAGAGATAGCCAGGATATTCTTAATAACAGATAAAATATCAATTGATTCTTTAGAAATCAGGTCGTCCAAAGGATATCTTCGGGTGTATAATGGGCTTTCTGGTATGGCCTTTATATGGGGTTTAACATGGTAAGGCCTGAAAGCATAATATCCTTTCAAAAATCCTTCCGAACTATTCCTATTTAAAGCAAACTTACTAAAATTTAAAATATTTAAATGCAATTAAAGCATTATTATGTCATTTCTCTTAATATCAGATAAGTAAAAATTTGATTATTTCTAAAATATACGATATTATAATTTATTCAACCTCTTTAATAAAAGGTGCAAAAAGCAAAAAATACATTACAAATGCCCATTTTTTTCCATTTTTTGCATATTTCAAAGTCAATTGCAAAAATAGATAAGGTACCTACACAAGTAGATAGTACCTACCTAATGAAATTAGGATATCTAAATTATAATCACTTTTTTAAGTAATATTTTGAGAACAGTTTTCAATGAAATTTTGAGATTAGCACGCAAAGTTTACGCTTACGATTTTTGCATTTTTACTATACAAACATTTTTGTATGATTTTGTAAATAAATTGTAAAAATATCATAAAAATCTATATTAGGTATATGTACAAACATGTCAGGTACTTGACTTGCAAACTTGCATATAATTGATAAAAACTTGCAATTTTTAATTTTTTTTGTTTTGTCGCAAACTTGTACCATTTAATTCTCACGTAAAGTTTCATGTATTGCATTGTTAGTTAGTGATAAATAAAATTGATTAATTAAAGCACATTATGAAAAGCGAGGTGATCTTTTGGTATATAAAGGCAAGTCAAAAGTCAGAATTTTAATTCAGTCTTGTATCTTAATTCTTCTAAGAAAAAACTACAAAAAATCTTCGAAAATCAACAAAAATGAAGCTCGCTCTTGTAAGCCACATTTTTTATAGAAATTTTTAAAAATTTTACGAAATTTTGCATAAATTTTACATCTATAGGTTCTTTTGGTTGCCTTTGTCGCCTGTGTTTTTGCTCAACAAGCTACACTACCACAACCAAAAGGAGGTCTTTATGACCAAAATCCAGGAACTGATGGCAAAAATATCCAAAAGAGAGGAATTTTTGGTAAAATAAAATAGCATTTATAGCTTTTAAACCATTTTTTTGATTGTTTTAAGGTTATGGATACGGGTATCCATATGGCGGGTTCGGTGGGTACCCATTTTATGGCGGTTTTTATGGTGGTTGGCCATATGCTTATGGTAAATATTTTTAATTATAAATCTAATTGAAGTTGATCTATATTTTTATTCTAGGTGGATTTTATGGCTAAAGTCTCCAATCTCGATTTCGATTCTCATAATGCCTAATCCTGATTTAAAAAGAATTCACAATTGATAATTCTCTAAAATCAAACTTTTCTTGTCAAAAAATGTACCTACTTATGTATTTTTCTATCTACTATTCAAAATCTGAATAAATCGGCAAAATATAAAAATGCTATTGGTCATCGGTATCGTCTAATTTCCTAATTTCTCTTTTTGCAATAATCAATTTAGATTAGAAAGCCATATACTTATTGGCAGATATTATATTTTTGAGGGATTATATTTTCAAAATATAATACGAGTATGTATTACTTTATTGTTATTGCATAATTATTATATATGTAATTTAACTTGTAGTGTTAATTTACAATTTTTAAATTCATAATATAAAATAAAATAGGTAGTTCATTTCTTAAAATTAATTTATAAAGATATTTAATATAATGTACAATGCATTAATGCGAATTATACATAACAATAATTAAATAATTTAAGATTAGTATCAGTAAAGTATGGTATGTACTTATATAATAAAACAGTCTGTATTTTTCTATTTAAGCTACCTACGTAAACAAAAGGTAGGTATAATTAAAAGATATGTTCAAAAATTGACAAGTAAAGGTAAGAATTAAAAAAAAACAATAAGTAATAAGATAAAATAAATGCATTTGTTAAATTAATATAATGTAACAATGTATCGACTGCTTTGCTTATTGCAATAGCATATATGTACCTATTCATATATGGTATGTTTGAGTATTTAACTTACGTAGGTATTATATATTTAATTAAGAAAAATCACAGCTTGTGTCTTCTCTTCTCGTCTATAAGTTCAAGTTTTGAAGGCTTTATAAACTCTGGAATTAAAAAAAAATACTACATTAAAACTCACGAAACAAATAATATAAGGTAGGTAATGAAACAACTATAGGAATTTATTTTAGAGTCAAAAGTTCCAATCTTTTCAAAAGAAACTTTTAAGCAAAATTTATGTCCAAAAAATAAATAGGTAGGTATCTAACTCAAATGGAAAATCTATAAAAATGAAACCAAAATCTCAAATTTTCGATGGGATATATTTTACAGACAACAGTCAATATTTTATTAAAAATAATTGTAAATAAAATCAAAAATTTTAAAATGGGTGAGATTTATTAATTTAATGAGAAATTTTTCATATTTCAAGCAAAGGTTCAGGTTCAAGTCTCCAAGTCGCTAGGTTTTGAGTCAGGGACAATATATCTAGTATCTAAATACTATATCTAAATTTATTCTATCAGTTTAAAGTTTCATTTCTTACCAAAGGATCATACGATGGTTGCGGAGGCGGCTCAGCTTCCCTTTGGTCAATTCTCAAATCAATGATACTCTGATTTCGACTTTGGTCATTGTTTGATGAAATAGAATTTGAAAATGAGGTTGTAGTATTTGACACCGATGTAGATAATGGAAGTATATCGCTGTTGAGAATATTATTGAGATTAGGAGTGATCAAAGTTCTAGGATTATTGAAATGAGGTCGTTGTTGTAGAGAAATCTGAGAATGATGACTGTTATTATTATTATTATTAGTAGTAGTAGTATTTGAAATCAAATTTGCCAAATTGGGATTATTCGTTTTTGTCGGAGTGATTAAGGGGTGATTTTGTGGCATTCTCCTTACAATAAAAAATTGTCGATTTTCAGCACTTGTCCTAGGTCCGCCATTGATTAATTGATTTAAATTATAATTTGGAGATATAGGCAAAGAACTAGCGTGTGGAATTTGATGTCGTTGTGAAGCAAAGGGAAAATTTGTATTTATATTTAGTCGATGTTGAGGAAAATTCATTCCTTGAGAATTTGTAGATACTACTCGATGTTGTTGTTGTTGAGGTTGATTAGTTGGTAATATTTGTTGTAAGGGCAAATATTGGGATTGGATAATTGGTTGCTGGTGTAGGGGTTGCATTTGATTTCTTTGCTGTTGCTGCTGAGTCTGATTTTGATATTGTGTTCTTTCAAGTTGCTGTTGATTTTGGTTTAGAATTTGTTGTTGCTGTTGAGGTTGAGATGAAGATTGAATTATTAATTGTTGGCGATGTTGATAATTTTGCATTCTCTGTTGTTGTTGTTGTTGAAATTGAGGTCGAATTATAGTTCTTTGTTGTTGCTTTGTTAGCAAAGCTCGAATTTCGGGTTGTGATTGTGGATTAATTACAATTTGATTTTGTTGTTGAGAGATTTGGTTTGCACTTATTAAAGACTGATGAGGTGATAGTAGTGACGATGTTACTTGATTTTGGTATCCATTATCAGTAGTACTTGTAAGAATAGTATTACTATTACTCAAAATTCTCGAAATATTTGAATTTATTCCAGATGAAGGCACAACATGAGAGGTTTGATTCAAATTATTTATTAAAATTCTATTGATACTTGCTTGCAAATTATTCATTCTTGCTGCATATTGTTGTGTCTGCTGTGGCTGAGATAAAGGCAAAGATGGTGAGGGTATTCTATTTTGATTTGCCATTGTTGACGGTGCAAATCTAGATGCCTCATGATGAGGGGCTACAGTGGTTTCTGACAAAGCTTGCCGAATTTGTTGCTGAGAAGGGGATGGCATACTTGATACAACATTTTGAAGTGTCTGTGTTTGTAATAATGAAGCTTCATTTGATCTTTGGATAGGATACATGGAATTGGGTATTGAAAGATTTTGGTTTATAGAATTAGAACTTGGTATAATATAAGTTGATGGCCGTGGAGTTTGGACAGAATTAACTACTAAAGTAGATACTACAGTACTATTCGTATGTAATTGGGCAATAACAGAAACTTGGTTTTGGTTACTTGAATTATTAAAATTCGTGATATGTGAATTTATACTTTGTACTAAGGTATTATTTTGCAACATTTGCTGAGGTTGTTGTCCTTGACATTCGCTATTGCTTCTGATAGAGGAGATCCTTGAATTCGAGTTTAAAATTTCTTTATCTGCGTTTAAATTATTGCTGTATGAAGGCGCTTCTGTGGTATTTACATTTGAAGTGCATACTAAAAAGAAAATATAATTTGTAATTAGGCACAAATCATACCTAAATAAAATATTCATAGAATACCTTCAGAAACCGGAAGTGTTGAAACCAATGGATTTTCTTTCGATGAGATGGTTGGATTCTCAAAAGTTTCAGACTCGGGAACTAAAATATAAACACATTTAGGACATTTATTACCATAAATTAATATACATTTACCTGCAGCAGTAGCAGTTGTCATTAAAACTGGGGGAATTTCACTCATTTCTTCATGATCACTAATATCATCAGGAATATTATACTTTTCCCATAATGTTTCGATTACAGAGAGATCGTCAAGAAGATTTTTAACATCTTCTGTGATTGTTGATAATTTATTCGGATTCGGATCGATTAAGTCTCTTAAAGGACTGGTGTATTTTTTCATACCAAAGTCTATTTTTATAATGCTGGTAGGAGTTTCATCTTTAAAGTCACACAAATCTTCAGATATTGAAGCAAATTCTTGTTCAAAGTGTGGAATTTTGAGCTTATCTATTGAAGTAATCCAATTCTCGATAATTATATTCATATTTTTCAATGCTGTTGCCATATTTGATTTGGAGGTGAAATATATTATCCTTTGAAAAATATGTATTAAATCCCTAATGAAGAAAATATGAACTGAATATTTGTCATCATTTAACAATCGCCTAAGGAATAATATCAAGATTAAATAAATCGATTTCTCTTCCGTTGATAAATATAAATCAGTTCCATCATCAAGGTCATCAGGGGTTTCTGCATCTGAGTCTGAATCTTCCAATTCTTTTAAAGAGTCTTCTACATCAAAATAAAAATCATGAATTTTTTCTTGCATTTCCAAAAGAAAATCATTTTTTGCTTCTTCGTCTAATTCATTATTCTGCAATTTTAAATCAAAATCATCATAATATTTTTTCAAGTCAGACAAACTTTTTTCAAGTATTGGAATAGTTTCATTATCGATTGGATCATCTCCATCATCATCGCTATCTGAAGATTGATCATCATCGCTATCATTATCATCAGAATCATCAGCACAATCATCATCAGATTCATGCTGGTCCTGATTTGAAATATCACTAATAAAATTATCAACGGAAGATTGTTCTTCTAAAGTCATTAATATTTCATTTGATCTAATGTCTTGATTAATCTCTTGGGTTTTTGGGTCTTCAGAAGACAATACAACTGTTGATGCAGCAGCTGGTCGATCCTCATCTTTATCATTTTTTTCCTCATCTTGAGTTTCAAGATCCATTGAGATGCTGTCATTAGCACTATTTTCTCCTCGAGATTCTTCTACAATAGTTATATGATTACAAGATATTTGTTCATTATGTTGTTCATTCTGTGAAATTTGAGAATTAATTGGAGATCTAGGCATTTGATTTCCATCATTTAAAGAAGTTTGAGGTATCAATTTATCCACTTCTTTATTTTTATCATGATCAGGAGAAACGGCAACTATTACATCATTATCTGTTGACAATAAATTTTCTGTACATGAGCCACAGGCAGGTGGATTTTCTACCTCTCTATTCGAGAACAAGACATCATTATCTGTTGTTAATATTTCATCAGGTGTTTCAATAGTGGAATTATCTGTTGTTAATATTTCATCAGGTGTTTCAATAGTGGAAGCTGAAAGTGTGGAAGCTGCATTTACAGACTTGTTTTTCTCTATTTCAAAAATTGCTGAAGAAATACTTGTTTCAGATATTGGTTTTTGAGTTTGCGTTTCTGAAAGTGAATAAGTGTTTGATGAAGCTAAATTTATTTCCTTGTCTAATGATGATGATACTTCCTTATCCTTATTTATATTTTCAGAAACAAGAAGAATTGGTTCAGTAACTGGATAAAATGTACTAGAACTAGTATTATTGTTCAAAGTGACAGGTGTTGAGCTCAATATTTGATTTGAATTATCAGTTTGATCTTTATCTACAAAGGTTTTTTCTACTGTTGATTCATTTACTTTCATAGGCGGACCTATTTCTTTGTTCATTTCATTTATTGTAGAAAGATTTGATTTCTGAGCTTCAGAAGTTGTTTCCCTCAATAAATTTCCATTTACTTGACTAGATTCTTCAATATTGAATGGATCTTTATTTATAGAACTTGATTTCGATTTATCTAATGTAGTAAATTCTGAATCTTTTTCTTTAAATGATCGATCTTGTATTTTATTATTAACTTCAGAACTAGTAGAATTAATTTGAACGTCAGTAGTTGGAGTAAAATCTGATAATTCCAGGGTATTGTCTCTTTGAATTCTTTTTGATGAATTTGCCTCAGATTTATTGGATCCAGAATTATTTCTAGATTTATTTATTGCTTTATTTATAGGAAAAATTATTTTAATCGGATCTTTTGATTGAACTTTAAGAGATTTTGGTTTCTCTATTACATTAGTAGATTCAGATCCAATTTGTTTTTCTGGTAAAGTTGAAGTAGCATCATTTGAACTTTTAACATTCTCTTTTGTGGTCAAAATATTTGAATAAATTTCTTCGTCAGATGATTCCGAATCACTACTCAAAGTAATTACTTCTAACAAACAAGGATGTGATTCAGAATCTCTACTTTCCTTCGATTTTTTAGCCTTTTTAGATTTTTTGGATTTTTTAGATTTCTTATTTTTCGATTTAGATTCAGTTTCATTACTAGTTGAAGCTCTTCTTCTTTCATCATTTTGTCTACTCGGTTCTGCTGTTGGTGATTTTTGTTTGGAAATATCCTTTTCATTTTCAATATCTAACGAAGTTTTTCTCTTTTCGACCCTATTGCCCTTCGAATGTGAAGATTTTGATGCTTCAACGGTTTTACATTTACCATTATTTCCTGAATGTTGAGTTTCATGTTCGTCACTTTTACTTTTTTTGTTTTTCTTTTCCATTTCATGTTGAATAGATGAGGAGGTCTTTGGTTTTTCAACAATATTTTGGGCTAAAATAATATAAATATAAAAATATATATTTGCTGGTTAGGTTATAAATAAGATAAGTTATAATTTATAATGTTTTTACATTCATGATTCTTATTTCCTGAATGTCGAGTTTCGTTCGAAGAACTTTTATGTTCATCCCTTTTACTTTTTTCGTTTCTCTTTTCCATTTCGTGTTGAATAGATGAAGAGGTCTTTGGTTTTTCAACAATATTTTGGGCTAAAAAAATAAACCGGTAAATAGGTTATAATTTGTATATCGATAAAATAACCATAAACATCAAGAAAATTAGAATCTTTATTTACAAGATTTCGCTTTCTTTGACTCATCATTCTTTTTCTTTTTGTCCCTCTCTTTATCTTTTTCTGATGGCAATGAAGGGTTTTCTAAAAAATAAAAACATACATATTTACATCTATTTACATTAGTAAATAGATTCTTTACTTAATATGAAAACTGTTGTTAAATAATTGCTAAAATTTTTTTTATACCTACCTACCATGTAATGTAATATTGAATTATTTAGGTATTATTGTAAAAATAATATTACATATTTACCAATTATCAATTTTGCCTTTCTAATGTTATCAGGATTGTTCCTTTGCTTCTCAATCAATTGGTTTAATTTTTCTATAAAAATAGAAAATTAGAAACTCCAAGTTATTTAAAATTACATAATTTACTTTACCGTTTATCTTTAAGTTGTTATTTTGAGCAATTCTTTCATTAGCAATACGGGAAGTTGAAGTTGGTGAAATTAAAGGTGATTCTTTATCTGTAAAAACAATATTCAAAAAGATTAGAGGATGATCCAGTCATTAAAATTTTTATACCTTTTCTAGCTCTTGGATCACCTGTTGGCAATGGTCGTGGTTGTGGATTTGTTCGTATTAAAATTGGTGCAATTTCTGGTTGTTTCACTGTATTTTAAAAATTATTATTTCAATAAAAATATTAACAGCTATAAAATAATAAATAAATAAAGAACAGGATATTTCTTTTACCAATTGTTTTACGTCTTATAATAAGTCCTTTCCCTTTCACCACTTCAGGAGCATTTGAATTTGAAGCTGTAACTAAAATAATGCCATAAATTAATATTAAATATAATTTATTATTATTATTTTATTCTACCAGGCTTATTTTTCTCTGCATTAGTAAGGCTACCAGATTCAGAAGCAGGAATAATATTTGTTATAGGAGTACTTGATGTTTTATGTATAATGGCTAAATATATAAAAAAAAATCATTATTTTTATGAGTTTTTATGTTTATCTTTAATATGTATTTACCTTCAGGTGGTTGAGGTCTAATACTCCTTGAACTTGTAGTAGAGATACTTCCAAACAAACTAGATGCATTTGGTAAAGGTTGGATTGGTATTGGCAAATTTACTAATAAAGGCTTCGCTTTTTTTGGTGGTATTTTTTCTGGGCTATTTTTGTATGGTACAAGAACTGGTACAAGAACCGGTGTTGAAGATTTGGCTGACGTATTTGGCTTATTCTTATCAACATGAGATAATTGATCTGGTCTTAATTTTAATAGTCTTGGATCTATAACTCTTTGTAGAATATTAGTATTATCTTTAGTGTTATTATTACTATTAGAAGTATTTGTACTATTTAATCTATTAGCATTATTATTATTGTCACTATTATCACGGTAATTTAATCGGTTTAACCTTGGATCATGGACTTGTTTTACAACATTGGTTGGTCCTACTTGTGTTTGTTGCTGCTGCTGTTGTTGAGACTGAATATGAGAAGGTTTGGCTAAGGGTGGGACAATTAATATTGGTTGCTGTTTTGGTCTAGGAACAGATAAAGGTGGTGGTGTAACTGGAAGTCTCGGAAGTATTTGACTGAGTGGAGTAATAGTAATAATGTGAGAATTCTCGTCTAAAAGGCTCTCACTATTCCGCCTTTTCCTTGTTGTCCCATAAGTTGAGCGAGGATTTTGATTTAAACTAGGGGAAACAGTCGTCGAATTTGTACGATTGAATAAATCATCTGGCGTTCCAGCCGTGGTAAATGTATTTATACCTATATTTAAAATATTCAAAATTAAGATGAAATTAAATTAAGGGTGTATTTTTTATATTTTATTACCTCCAACAATTGTCGGTATTACAGTTTGAATAGGAATTTTAGTAGGTGATTGATGAACAAGGTTGATTTTATTTTGACTTATTGCTAAATTACTTTCTTGATTATTTGGTCTTGAATTAATATCCGTAACTTTGACCTTCTCCTTATCTCGGTCCAATGAATCTTGACGATGACTATCAGACGATGGAGATACAGATCTTACCGATGAAGACGAAGTAGAAGTTCTTCTTTCATATGGTGTTTTACTATAGTATCGATGGCGATCTCTATCTCTACTTCGACTTCGACTTCTTGTTCTCCTCCTTCTTCTACTACTGGAATGATTTTTTTCTGGTGAACGAGAACGATGAGCTGAAGAACGATGAGATCGATCTGATGAAGAATCTCTTCTCTGTCTGTCACTGTCATCCTGTTTTATATAATAATGATCGTAATCATAACTTTCCCTGCTTCTACTCCTACTTTTTTCACGGACTTTTCTCTCTGGTGTTCTAGTTCTAATGCTTGAGCCTGCAGATGAGGATGAAGTTGAGGGAATTCTTTCTTGTTTCCTATATCGAACATCATCATTGTCCTTATCACTATACATTATTTGAACACTTTTTCTTTCTTCATCACTAGATTCGTGTTTACTTCTTGATCTTGCTACTGAAATATCATTTCCAGTACCGGTACCAGTTGTAAATAATTGTCTTGAGTTGTCTTCATTTGAAAGAAAGGGTCTAGCATAACTAATATCACCAGCTGCAGCTGTAGCTGTAGTATTATTTGACACAATCCCTCTAAACTGTAAATAGAAAATGTTATAAATAAATTGACTATATTTTATACCTAGTATTAAAATAAAAATATTCCTTCCTCTATCCTAGCTTTTTGCATAAATATTAGATCTATCCTATACTACTAACTATAATATCGTTTAGTTCCGAATTTTGACAGAAAGGTCCGGATCTTACCAGACATTCTTTAAAATCAAGCAAATATTTTGCCAAAATATAATTTTTTAAACAAAATACATAGTATTTTACCGAAGGTGGTGGTGGTGCTCGTGGTGGTTCTTGTCTCAGAACAAGTCCAATCCCTCTCCTATGTCCATAGTCAATGACAATTGGTGCATCTTCATCTTCATCATCAGCCATCTGAATCTGAACCTGCTGTCAAAAATTAAAAATCCACAAATTATGAACCGAACCGACCATACCATTTAACATACACATACCACCTATAAATATAGATAAATATAAGCTTTATATTATACACAAATAAAAGTCAAATAATACAAGATTGACTAAACTAGCATAATTTACCTTTTAAATTACAGTATAGTATCTAATAAAGGGTCAATTTTACTTTAAGCACCTCACTGAAATATAAAATCAACATAATTCAAAGATCAGAGGTCACCGATCTCATAACTATTCATATTATATATGTCAAAAATTCGAGGTACTTAAAGTAATCTGAACCTTGCATTGCAGCATTGTTGACCACTTAACTAAAGATTAAAAATAAAATAAAAAAAAAATCTACAAAATTATGTAGATCATCCTGTCCTTTTATTCTTTATTTACCTTTTGTTGCCTCCAATTTTTTATAACTTGTGATATTCGCTATATCATTTCTCATATCATTAACAAACTAATACATTATTATAATAAAAAGATCATAGTTAGGGTCAATTAAAACTTAAAAAAATCTTTTTTTAAAACCATTTTTAGTTTTAGTTAATTTAATTCAACCTGTAACCTGTCTGCTGAAGAATGAACTCTGCTCTGATCTGTCTGTCTGGAAATTGAAAAATCTTGATTTTCTTTTTCTTAATAATTTCGTATTCAGATTTGAAAGGAGAGCGCAATCCTACTAGTATTTTGGTATATATCTTCTATGTATTACATAATACTAATATAGGAAATAGGAAATAAGAATAGGGTATATTCTTGACCTATATAAATAAAATACCCCTAGGCTTTATGTCATATTTTATTTTACCTATCTCGAGTCTAGAGATACATAGTATAGATATGCACAAGATTACATAATTATTATGAAGCAAATTACAGGGTCAATGTCAAAAACATGGTGGTGACCGACGCCGCCAAGGATAATGTATACAGTGCTGGTAGGCTAAGGTAAAGAGTAAAGAGCGACTCAATGCTAATTTTCTTTGGCCGCCGCTCGCTCCAATATAATAATGTCAAGAAAATTCCGAAATATTCCAATTCCAAAGTAATCTACCCCTTTACTATGTAATATAATGTAATATGTATTACATAACATTTTTAATTTTAACTTGAATGATACTTGAATTTGCTTTGTTAACCAATTCTATCTAATTTTATCTAATTTTTGTAATTTTTATTTTGTTTTTAATAAGTCTATTACCTATTTCTAATTTCTACCTACCTATATATTATTCATTCAGATTCGGAGATCGTAAATAATTAGGTACTTACTAATAGTAGGCGCATTATATATTATTCTTACCTCCTCCTTAAGTAGGCAGGTAGTTTGTTAAAATATCTAGCCCTTATAAAATGTAGGTATAATAAAATAACCCAATTATTCTGTTCTGAATTCTGAGTGACTCTTTAAAGAAAATACAATATCTTAGCTTAGGTTATGTACAATTTACAATTCACTTCACATGTAGTCAACTCTCTCAAAAAATTATTCAATACTTTATATGAATTGAATGTAGGTATGTAGGTATTATATTTTTTTATTAATACATTTCAATAATAAAAGGAAAAGTTAGGTAACAAAAATTGAGATTTATCGATATTGAACTGTACAAAAACATTATTAAACTGTACATCTTTCTTAATTAATATCTAATTACTATCTAAAATGGTCATAGAATAGATTATTCTTTATACTATAAAATAATTAATATATATCTTATATTTTAAATGATTACTGAGAATGAGAATGAACGTGAGTTAATAATTCAGTTTTGCTTGCACCTCTTAAAATCTCGAAGCATTTCCTACATTGGTGCAGTTTAAGCTCAAGTCCATCTTCGGTAGCAGTAGAAGAAGCAATAAAACATTTTCCCACATTCTTCAGATTGTACTTTCTAAATAAATTATTACAAAAAATTAAAACTTCAAGTTTTTTACTGTTCAACTTCAACTTACTGTTTAACTTTTGTAGAATTTTTTGATTCAGATTTCCTAAAAAAGGTAAAAAAAAAAGAACATTAAAACTCTTCGGACTTTGGACACTACTTTCTTTTAAATTCAAATTATTTAATTGATCATACCCTTTCCCTTTCTTCTTTTTGTAATCATTCGATTTATCCTTGTCCTTAGTTTTATTTTTGGCCTTGATTTCTTGATTTAAAGATAAATCTAAAATCATTTGATCAGTGTTTACAATAGTTGATTCATCAAGAAGAGGAGAAGTTCCTGGACTTTGACAATTTACTTGATCATCTTTAGAAACTTTTTGCTTTTTAAAACGATTAGATTTTGATATAATTTTCTTTTCGGCCTTACTATGTCTGAGTTCATGAGTTCTTCTGCTTTGCATTTGCCCAAAATGTTTTTCACAAAACTTGCATTTAAATAGTTGTATATTCCAATGTGATGCTAACATGTGGTGGTAAAAATCTCGTTTATTTCTGTATGCTCTATTACAAGTCAAACATGTAATTAAGTTCTTGACTTTTTTAGCATCTTTTTCCCAGTCATAATTTGTTAGATCTTCTGTGAACTTTATTTCATCCTCTCGTTCTCTGAAAAATATAATATTATAGTAATTTATCAACATAGTATAATGGAGCCATTATTTATTTACCCATATGCTTTTTCATCAGATTCAGATTCAGATGCAATCAATAGATTAGATTTCTCATCACTTTCTGAATGGGTTGATTGGTTTAGCTCTATTGATTGATCGCAAGAATCATTCGTTGAGACATTTTCTGCTTCTTTCGATGTCATTTCATAGTCCATATCCATATCAATATCGCTATAAAAAAAATTAAAAAGATTATACTTTAACAGGTATATACTTTACAAATATGCTTTTTCAAAAAATTATAAAATACCCAAGACTTTCTTCAACACCACCGGATAATTCTAATTCTAATTGTTTTCGATTTTCAGTTTCTAGTACGAAATCACTAAATTGACTCAAGATACAATTTCCAGATTCCATTATATTATCATCATCATTACTAATAATAAAACAATAATAAAGATCTTTTAAAAATTGCTCAGAAAATGGCATAAAATTTAAAATTATTGACTAGAACTAGAATGTGCATTAGTTTCTTAATTAAAAACTCGATTTTGGTCTTGAATTTACAATACAAGTAAATGTAAAATTGGTGTTTAAAGGTTTGAATTAAATTAAATTAAATAGAATAAGAAAGAACTTACCTTAATTTTTCATCGTTCTTTATTTCACAATAATTTTCTTCCTTTAGAGGAGTAGTATTAATGACCGCAAGAAAAGTATCATTTAAACTACTTCTAAAGTCAAAAAAATAATATTTATTGTGATTTCACTTTACTGTTTTATAAAACATTTATTATTCAATCAATCAAAAACTTACTGAATAGCAGGACTCTTAATTTTGGCACTTTGTTTAGCATTTGTAGATTTTTTGGTCGCTTTCTGAACGTTACGACCATTAAGGTGAATACTATTTTCATGAACATTCCGTGAGTAAACTTGACGGAAAGATTTTGAGCAGAACTGACACTTGAAAAGTTTTAATTGAGAATGTTTTAAATTATGGTTAAAAAATGCTCGCTTCCCTTTTAATTTGGCCTGGCATTTGAAACATTCATATACTTGTACAATTTTTCCATCTTTTTCTACTTCTAACTTTTTCCCATCATTTTCCCAATTATAATTCCTAAGACGTTCATAAAACAAAACTTCATCCTCACGAATAGTTGTAGTCCTAATCATAATAGTAAATTTGTAAAATTAGAGTTAAATTACAAATAAATTATATATTTATGTTCATTTTAATAAAAAACTAACCCATTTGAAAGTTTTATAGGATTATTATCAACATCAGTTTCGCCTTTAGAATTGTCATCATTTGCAGTAAACTGTGGCTCTTTAAAACTAAAATAAAAAGAAAAGGTATAAATTATTGGAATAAATGAATGTATAAATAGTAGGTAATAGGTAGGTAATACTTAGGATTAGTAGTATAGTAGTAGTGTAGTAGGTAATATATATTGAGCAAATTGTGAAATAATATAAGGTGTAATATATGCAATGCTTTTATCTTACCTAAGATTTAAAGGTTCTTCTACAATTGGTTTATTATTTGAAACTTCATTTAACTCATCATCTATTTTATCAGTTGAATTACTGAAATATAAATAAAAAATTAATTATTTACACTATAAATAAAATTAATTATATAAATATATCTATTATTATGGTTAGTTACATCAATTTTATTTCTAATTTGTCAGATTTCGTCGACTTCCTCTTACTATTAGGATCAGTTCCAATACCATGGATCTTGAACTCATGAGTTTTTCGCAAAATTGATTGAATAAAGGTGCTCTCACAAATGATACACTTGAGAGGCTTTTCCAATGTATCATTATGTCTAAACGAGTGATTAAAAAGTGAGACTTTTGATGAAAGTTTTGAATCGCATTTTAAGCATTGAAAGCTGAGCCTTTTATTTTTTCCTTTCTCAATATCTGTATCTGTATCAATCAATTTGCCATCCAATTTCCAATCATAAGTTCTAATTCGTTCAAATAAAGCAATCTCATCATCACGCCTTGATCTATAATATAAATTTTATAAAATGACGTATGATTTTAAATAATATCAAAAATTTAATTTAAAAAGTCAGATATATGTAACTAACTCAATTTCTTTTGCTACTTTCCCATTACTAGGTCCAGGTTTAGGTTTAGGTTCAGACTTTTCTTTTTTAATGGTTAATTTTTCCTTAGGAATGGCAGTACTGGCTTTTTTCCTAAGAAAAAGAGTCCATAAATTATTTACTTAACAAACATTTTCTTAAAAATTTGCTTACTTTAATTTTGAACTAGTAATGGTGGGAGTTGGAGCTTTATATTTTTGAAGTTTTTTAATTGCTTTTGATTTCAATTTCATTGGTTTTGAACTCTTCGAATGTAGGTGCTTCATTTCGTGTAAGTGTCTTTGATCAATCCGACGAAAGTAAGTTGAACAAAAAAAACATTTTAGAGTTTTTTCCATGGTGTGTGTTTGAGAATGGTAGAATAGGGAGGCCTGCGATAAAATAAAATTGCCAATTTTAAAAAATGACATGTATTAAAAATATATTTAAAAGGATCTATATAGATGCCTTTACATTTATTTTGTTACCTTTGTTTGCAAATTTTGAGGACATAATTTGCATTGATATTTGTACCCTGGGATATTTATCTCGATTCCTCCATTTTCCCAATTGTAATTTTGAATTCTTTTATGCAATAATAACTCATCCCCACGTCTATAAAATAAAAATAATGTACCTCATAAATAGTTTAAAAGATAGTTAAAAGCCTATATTTAAATCCTTACTTATGTTCCCTAAACTTATTGTAGAGTTTAATTTGTTCTTCATTGGGATTTATAAGGTTTTTATTGATTAATTTCCTTGAAATGGTAGAAATTGACCTAAAAAATTATAAATAAAACATTAAATATAATTTCAAACCTTTCATAATTAAATAATATAGGGTAATGAGTAATGGTAATTGATAATCTTTTGTACTTTGAACTTGAACTTTTAATCTCAGGTACACATTGCTTGAACTCATATTTAGAAACACTAAAATTAAAAATCAGTAAATGCAATTATTTTATATGAAACATAAAAAGATTGTTGAATTTTATAGAATTTAAATAAATTACTCTGAAATAACTTCACTATTCTGTAAAGATTCCTTTTTAATCATTTGATTAGGATGTTGATTCATTTCATGAAGTCTCCGGTTATCTAGAAAATAAATAAAAAGTATTATCTTTCATTTTAAATTGCTTACTACAGATATAGTTACAATACAGTTACAATACTATAATCTAAATTAAAGATATATTACCAGCTCTTCTAAATTTCAGAGGACAGTAAAAGCAGTTCAAGGGAAATTCACCTGAAATTTATAAGTACACATTACATATTCAATTGTAATGGAAATAGTGGTAGTGGTAGGTAATGGTAAAAGTAATGAGGGTCAATGGAACTTATGGATGGTCCATTAATGACAAATTTTCAAAAATAACTAACCTGAATGAGCAAGCATATGGTAAAATAGGACACCTTTTGTGGAAACAGCTTTAGAACATTTGAGGCATTGATAGATTAATTTTCCATTAGTTCTGATTTTTTTGGCATCTTCTTTGCAAAATTCGTAATTTCTAGCTCTTTCACTTAAAAGAACTTCATCTTCACGGCTAATAAAAATAAATAAAATTATGATAGGTAGAATTTGTATATAAATTACTTTACTCACTCTTGAATCTGATGATCGTACTTTGGCACGTAATTGGTGCGTCTTGAGCTTGAAAGCTTAGGACGTTTATGGATTGGCTGATGCTTTTGAAAGATTTTGTCAGTGTTGCGACTGTGGCGAAGTGAAATATGACGCATTCGAGACGATGGCTGAGAAAAAGTTTGGCTACACAAATGACATGAATATAAACTACGACCATTTGGAGCGTGGGCACCTTGGTAGTGATAGAAAAATGATATTTTATTAATTCCTTTAAGTCTTTTGCTACAAGTCAGACATTCCAAAAGAGGTTCTCCATTTACAACAACTTCTATAAAATAGAAAATAGTTTAAAATAGTAGGTATATATAACTCAACAATAATATAAAATACAAATACAAATAAAAATTATTATTATTATTTTTATTTACTTTTGGCATCTTTCTCCCATTTATAATCATGTATCATTTTGATTACTTCTTTATCCATTTCAGAAAAATCGAAGTGCATGCTGATTAAAAATAAAAATAAAGAAAAGATAGCTTTGAATTTTAGGCTAGACACTCGAGATAAAACTTATAAAGGGGTCCATATCCATTTATGGATACCCTTTCAAAAAGTATTTGAGTTTAAAGCTTTTAAAAAGGTATATAAAATTAATATTATTTAATATAAAAATTTTAAAATTACCCTGATTCAGCAGTTCCACTTTGAGTATACTTCATTTTAATATTTTTAATACGGAAATTTTTGTTCATCTTAGGTCTTCCTTTGCCTTTCCCTCGACCTTTTCCACGACCTCGACCTCGACGAATATTATTACTATATAAAAAATAATAACATTTAAACATAGCTTAAGTAAGCATAAATGTTACGATTATGTAGAGTAAAAAAAAGTATCTTACGTCCTACAATATAGATACATGAATTCAGGGGTAGATTTTAGATTTTACCTTTTATATTGACTAAAACAGTGATCAAGGTATTCTTTAAATTCCTCTTGCATCTCTTCATCAAATTCTAACTCACTACTCCCATCGTCATCATCACTATAATTATTCAGTTCCAGTTGATTATTTTCATCACTAAAATATAATATAATATACTAAATTAGTAAAAAGGACTTTTTAGAACCTTAACAATGAAATAGTCATAATAATCATAATTAAAATAAAAGGCTAAAATAGCTTACACTTTCATTGACTCCTCTTGACCTTGACCATCGTGTCTCTCAATTTTGACTTTTACATCTTGATCTTGATCATGACATTGATCATTTTGACAATCACCACCACCACCACCACCATTTATTTGATTTTGATCATTTAATACATTACTTGGGACAACAACACCTTCAGCAGCACCAGCAGCAAATGGGTCCACTTGGTCTATCACAGGAGGAATGTAGTGTGAGGCTTCATGTTTAATCTAAAAACAATTAAAAAATCAGAATCAGTTATAAAATTAGAATCTTGTAAATCTTAAAAATTGACAGATTTAGGTCATTGACACTGGACATTGAGACTTACGAGGGCACTAAAGCTGTCGGTCACTTCTGAACAGAATCGACACTTTTTGACAAACTGTTTATTCTCAAACAGCATCATTTTAATTATAATTATTAATTAACATTATGCTATGCTATGCATTTTTTTTTTTTGTCTTTTTTTTTATTCTCAAAAATACAATTTAAAAAACTGGTACGAAATATCTGCTAGCAGGTAATAGTCTAGAGATATAAGATAAGAAAAATCTTTGTTTGCTCGCTAGCTTTTTTGGCAAGTAGATACAGATATAAGCCACTAACTAACTATAAAAGCCATCAAAATTAATTTTTCCGAGCTGAATTGTAGGATTAGACTATACTCTTTTAATATTAAAAGGTTTACAAGTGCTTTTTTAATGTGGTAATAAATTTTTAAAAAATGTAAATATGAAAGTATATACAATAAATAAATGCTTTTAATTACAGTAAATTTAAAAATTTTGTAGGTACTTTACATAAAATGTAAAGACTATAATAATTGTAGTTTTAAAATGGACATCGATACTTAAAAAATGTGATTTTGTAGGCACCTGTTCTGTTTTACACTTTAATTTGTTATCTAATAAATATTTTGATATTCTCTAGTATTCTATTCTATTACAGTATGTCTATAAATATGGTAAAAAGTAATTTAATGTATATTTAGCAATTTTTATTCATTTTACGAATATACGAGCTTTTTTATATATTAACTCTAATTCAAAATAAGAATATAATTATGTAGAAATGTTCCTTGTAGATATTTATTTTATTTATTTTAAATAGAAAGTAGTCAGGTAAAGGTAAGACGTAATGATATGATATTGTAGTATTAAAAGAATTTTTTCGGATAATAATGGGCTTATACTGCTTTTTCTATGAGGTTTAAAACATGAAAAACGTCTGAAAGTCGAAAATATCCCCTAAATAATAAATTTAGGAATAGTTAAATATTCATGCCCAAGTTATTATAGAAGTAGAAGATACATTTCTGTATATACAGAGGTATAAATGCAAATTACTGTCATTTTATTACTTTACTAATCGTAAGTACTTTACTGGTTCAGTATTTGCGTATTAAGTACTGTATATACTGATAGTGTATATACCATAGATACTATAGGCACCTACTTTGTATTTGTACTTAACGATAGATAGATAAGTACTATAGTTATTACCTACTTGTATACATGTGGTTATATGAAAAGAGTCCTTGAAAATATTATCAAATCTGAGGATGAGTACTAGGCTATTTTTCAGAATCATACTTACATTTATAACCTAACCCTTTTCATGTTATGTATAATCAACATCAACAGTGTTGGAAAATCTCAAAAATTTTGATTTTATATGCAATTCTCAAAATTGTAGATTCGATTAGTAAAATAGTCAATTCCCTATAGGTATCGGGCAGTAATCAGTATATAACCTTACATCTTAGCGGTTTGTTTGTAAACATTTTTGAGGTTTGGATAGATTTTTTCCGATTTTTTGATCTAAAATTTTTAAATGATAATATTTAGAGATACCCAATATATTTTCAGATGAAAATAACAACAGGTTATTCCGAAAACAGACAACCAAACCATTACTAATCTAGTCTAGTCTGATAAAAAATCCAATAAGATTCTCTTGTAAAAAATGAAAACGAGTTTTTAGCTTTTCCCTCAGAATAAACTGATAAAATTGTTTAGGAACAACCCTGTATATCAATAATACTCGTATCGTATGTATTTGTATTTGAAGTGTCAAGTTCAAAATCTCAAAAAGAGTAAAAACAAAATATACATACTCACTACTCACTTACATATATATTACCCTGTGACTAGATCGGTTGACCTTGTATCGAACTTTTATATATTTTGAACCTACGATATTTTAAGTTAAAATTTTAGAAATAGAAAAGGTATCATTTGAACCTAAACTATTAGTAAAAGTCTCAACATTATTTTTCTTATTTGTACTTGTATTTTTTTCTCAAGTTTTCGATTGCTTTCTGAAATGGAGGCAATCATCCTGTACGATTATATAATTATCGGTGCAGGTATCATTGGAAGTTCAACTGCCTACACAATTTCTCAAGAATTTGGAAATAAAACACTTTTACTGGAACAATTTGATTTCTTGAATAAAGTTGGCTCCTCTCATGGGGAATCAAGGTAATTTCGAAAATTTAATCTAGATAGTTTCTAAACCTTTGAAATTTCAAATATTTATAAACACATTATTTTGGGAATTTTTACTTCCTCAGAAAATTTTGAGAAATAATTTACTCGTGCATAAGGTTTATAAGCTTAAATTATTGACTTTTAAAGGTTCTTGAAAATATTTTTAGGTTAGGTATATTAGTAAGATACAATACAAAATGATAGTTAATTTTTCTGTTTGATTTTTTCAGAATTATAAGAAAAACCTATTCTCAGCAGCATTATTCAGCTCTAATGGTTGATTGTTACAAGAAATGGGACCAAGTTCAAGAAAAATCTAAAATGAAAGTAATTACAACAACAGGTGGTATTGACATTGGACAAAAAGACACCCCTGCAATTCTGAATATAATTAGACTGGCCGAAAAGTATGGAAATCCATTCTCTATACTTACTCCAGCAAATATTTCAGAAAAATTCCCAACGATCCATTTACCACCGGATAAAATTGCAGTTTACAGTCCTGAAGCTGGAATAATTGTAAATTTCATAGCTTTTTTTTAAATATTAAGCGACTTTGTTACTGTTAAAAGTCTATAATTTAAGCTTGATAAACATTTCACTAAGTATCTACCTATATTTTTGGTCATAGAACCCGACCAAGGCCATGTCAATGTACCAATCATTGGCCCGGGAAAACGGTGCAGTGCTCAAGGACAGGGCTAAAGTGACTCAAATTATTGAACCATCAGGTGATGAAGAATTTACCACGGTTCATTTGGAGAATGGGGAAATTTTTAAAGGGAAAAAAATTATAGTTACAGGTATAGCTTATATTCTTCTAAACTTGTAAAAAAAACAAAATAAAACTGTTTTTATAGCTGGCCCTTGGACAAATAAATTGCTCAATGGATCGAATCTCATAAATGCAAGTTTGCCGCTAAAAACGAAGCAAGGAACTGTCGGGTTTTTTAAAGTTGAAGACCCAGAAGCTTATGATTATAAAAAATTTCCAATTTATATCAATTACGAAGTACCTTTTGTATATGGGTTTCCATCGTTTGAATACCCTGGACTTATTAAGTGTGCAGGTGAAAGTAATTAAGGCTAAGATACTCAATGTATCTATTTTAACTACACAAAATCACCAATATTTTGAGTCTCTACCAATTTGAAAAAATGTCGGTTTTATTTATAAAGTATTATCATTATCATGAATTGCCTAGTTTTCCAGAACTATTTTAAGACTTTAAACTGACTTTATAAAATCACCTGTCCTGAAATTCTCATAATTTGTCGTTCCCAATTCACCTACTTTGAGGATATATTGTTCCTTTTATTGACCTTATGAAAAACCATAAAAATTGATGTCAAGACACAAGAGTTATGTGAAACTCTCTAAAATGTTTTTTTTTGTGAATTTAGGACACGGGGGCCAATATTTTGACCCTGATGAAAGAGATTATGTTCCAGCTCAATTCACTATAACAAATGGATCCAAACCATTTTTGGAGAAATTTTTCCTCGGTGTGGACACAAGTGCCCCAGTCATGACCGAGACCTGCATGATGACCGACACTCCTGACGAAGACTATATTTTGGACAAGTTGACTGACAACATTGTTATAGGAGCAGGTTTCTCCGGACATGGGTTCAAACTTGCACCGATTGTTGGACAAATCCTCTCTGAGTTGGCCATCCAAGGGAACCATTCATATCCAGAATATGAGAAATATTTCAGTATTAATAGATTTGAGAACTCGACAGATACTTCTACTTAATACTAGAGTTGCTGCATGGGTAATATTACCGTCGCAATTTCCCCCATAAAAGCAATAAAAATTTTTTTTTTTGAATTCCGCCTGCTACACGCTGCTCGCTCCTTCGAGCGAGCGAGAGAGCAAGCGAGCTCTCTATTAG
>JAQIXA010001346.1:0-25682 GCA_034699045.1 Nanhermannia cf. coronata Gr-Ori-00579 | reverse complement strand
ACATAAGCATAGTAGCGGCCAGTGGTAGTAGAGTAGAGTCAATCTAGCATCAATGCTCTGCTTCCGATTTTAACCCACAAATGTTCTTCCATACATTTCTAATTTTATATATATATGATTTTGAGGAAAAAGTTAGGTTATTTTTATTTAGGTATTTTTTGTATAATGTATTCTTTGTAAGTCTTATTTAGGCAAATTGTTAAGCATGTTTGCAAATTTAAAATTATACATAGGTACGTGCTCACACGAAACTCAAGTTTTGCAAATATCTTGATTACCCATTGTCTTTTATACGAGTACTTATCTACATATAATTTTGTATATGACTGGCAAAATAAGTCATCATGAAAATAGGTAGGTAGGTATGTATTTTAGAATTCTTTATGCAAAAGTCAAAGTATCTACACCCTTGATATTTCGCAAAAATTATAAAAATACATACTCGTAAAAATTATCGTAAAAATTTACTATGCATTTTATTTTGTAAAAAATGCACTTTATTTTAATTTCTTTTTGTATTTAAAAGGAAGTTTTTTTTCAGTCATTTGTACTAAAAAATACGATTTCATCATATTGTAAAAAATAACTACCTTATATAATATACTTATTATGCAATATAATTTCCATACTGACTTCTGCTGTACTTACTTTAAAATGTAGGTGCAATTGGTTTAATGATACTCGTATTCTGCATTTATCTTTAATACTTATTTTTTATCATTCTTATCCATCTGTAGTTTTAGTTTGTTAGATTGTATCTTAACAATAATATAATTAAAATTTACTACTACTAATAAGATCTTATTAAAGTAGTGTTCATGATACATAATACTAATAAATCACTGAAAATGTTAGATAAGTAATTATTATTATATTATGACATTTACAAACTGACCATACAAACAGTTTTTCCTTTTAATCTCATTTGTCATTTTAATTTGGTTCTCTTAAGTCATATTTTAATTAAAAGATTTTAGAAAAAATGGACCAATTTCATATATATTTCAAAATGTTCACGCTTTTTTATATAATTTTTGAAGTTAAAGGAATGCCGGCTATAATAAAACCTCGGCTTCGATATACCAAAGATTACTATCTGGCAAGTAAGAACCTTTTTTAACATAATTTTTGCATATATCTTTGATATTTATTTTTTTTAAATAAGGCTAATAAATTGTTGTAAATGAAAAAAAATCTAATCGTAAGTCAAAAATCTAAAAAATCAAAGTCTAAATATAAAATTTTTATTACTACGAGTACCTATTTTAAATAGGAATTAGGCCTAAAAAAGGCAGAGAAACTGAGTTTTGCAGAGAAACAGCTCCTGAAAGAAAACTATAAAACCTACAAATATGCAAAATATCTCAAAATTTTTCAAATTTTGTAACGATTGTGAAGTCTTTATTTAAATATTCAGAAGTGTATTATAGCATTTTAAAATTTTTATGATATTTCTAATAGTTATAAAATATTTTTTATTTAAATTTTGGTTTCTCAAACTTAATATATTTTTTATAATTTTTCAAGAAATTTAGATGCAGAATCAAGAGCTCAAATTGAAAATATCCTCATCAAAAATATCTTGAAATCCATGAATAATTCAAGAGAGATGATTGTTAGATTTATAGAAAAGAGTAGGGAAATCCGGCAGAATGATAACGAGAACGACGATTATTTTGAAAAAAATTTAAACTTTGAAAATGTCAATGCTAGTAGTGTTACAACAGATTCTGCTACTGAAAATAATCAAGTTTCTGAACCATCAAAAGATCCTCCTGAAACTCCTCCAGCATCTGCAACAGATATGACAATCGACCCGATTGACAATATACTGAGTCAGGGTGTTGGGTTATTTCAGTCAATTATCGCAGCCCTACCGCCAGAGGTCCAAAAGTATCTCGGACAAATTATGATGAAATTGCAAAATGTGCCTGGGATCCCTGCTAAAATAATGGTCATAACTACAATCTCAAGGGTAAGGTTTTCAAAATAAAATTTAAAATTTGTAAACTATAATGATAATTAAGATTAAATTACTTTTCCTTATTCTCGTAAAATATTTATGTAAAACTATATAATTTGAATCTTTTTAGGCTACTGTTGAAGGAAAAATTGGTGCATTATCGACAGTGCTTCGTAAATTAGTTGGTTAATTCTATATTTAACACGTATAATTTCTATTATGTACCATACATATATAAGGTATACAAAAACTTATGAAATAAAATAAAATAATTTGTTGAGATTTTTTAATAGTGGTTATGCTTGCAATATAATTTATTGATACCAAATAATTTTTCAGATTATTGACATGGACAATTTTAAATTTAGCTTAAAAATATAAATAATAATGCATAGTTTTATCTAGGCAAAATTTAGTTAGTTTGAGTTTATTCGCATCCCGATTGATTGAACTCTTTAAGAGCACTGACGTCACCTCCAAATTTAGCAATAACGTCCTTGGCTTTAGCAAGAAGTCCAGCATCCAAAGTTCTTGTGCGGCTCACCACGTAGAAAATCTCAAAGTCTTGATCTTCTCCAGCCTCGTTACCACAGATGTAGAGGACGGCCCAGCTTGCATAGTCGATGTCAACGCACTGTAAAATTAGAAATTTTAAAATGTTCAAAAAATATTCTACAGAATACTATCATTAATCTCTAATTGTACCTAAATGATTTTTTGACAGGGTTTTGTGAAATTTTTTAAATTGTTTTAATATACATACTATGTACAAATATTTAAAACTAGAATTGGAGCCAAGTACCTGAATACGGAAAACATTATTTCCGAGGGTCAACTCTCCAACAAGTCCTGGATCTTTATCAGTAAGATCTGGATCTTCTAATCTGATCATTCCATTTTGGGTTCCTTCACTACAACTAAAATATCGCATAAAACAAAACGATAAGCACGAAATATTTTTTAAGTCATTTTTAAAGATATTCTAATACGTAACATAAATAATATATCTTTTAGTCTATATACCTATAGCCTTCGCGATTTTTTTCAAATCAAATATACATATATTATCTATCACAAACGTAAACGAAATTCAAATCAAAGAATAGGGCATCTTGAGACCCCCTTAAAGAGACAGAGAGGTACTTATCCTCCCTCCCTGACAGAAGAGGGTTAGCTCATATCATGTGCCATATTATCAGATACAAAATAATATGAACTATAAATATATAAATAGTAATTACTATTGATCATAAATGTAGGTTTGATTGACTCTGACGTAGGATTGTTTTAGACAAGTCATGGTTGAAGGGCTGAGAACTGGATTCTCGTTGGCAACAATTGGAAACCAAAGTCCCTCCTCCTGATATTTATAAATGATAAATAATTATTTTCAAAATTTTAATTAGCAAATTTTAAATTTTATGTAGCTTACACTTGGTCGTGTTGGTGATTGGATCCAGTCGATACCATTCAAATGAGGGCAAATGTCATCGTAGGCTCTGAGTGAGTGGGCAACTGAGCCGATAGAGAGGGCCAAAATGATTTCGAGAAACATGGCTGGTTTGGTTGTAGTAGAGGAAGTTGAGACTTTGAGACTTTTGATGGTTTGGAAGTGAATGATATTTCTCTAGAAATTTTTGCCTTTTTATACCAAAAAATATGGCATTTTTAGCTTTTAAAAATTTCAATTAAAAGATTATAATGGCATTAAAACAAATAAAAAGTTAATTAATTTCACTGCATAGTTTAATCCTAAAATACTGACTATTTAATTAACTAAATACCTTAATATAAAATATATTTGGATACTATACTGTATAATCATCGCAATAAGTAACCTTTTTTTATATTTTTGACTTACTTGTTAATGCAACATTATCCTTACAATTAGTGTAGTATAAATTTTTCGTAAATTATAATACTACACATTTGCAATTAATTTCTCAATTACTTTTTCAAAATTGTTTTTAATCTAATAAATAGTGTCTACTCTACAAGTGTAATACTTAACATAATTTCAAAAAAATATATCCTACTGTTTACTTTAAATAATGTAAATTTTAATATCATAATATGATATTTAAGATCAGAGAGTATTGTATGTTATAATATAAAAATAAAATAAAATAAAATAAAATAAAATAAAATAAAATAAAATAAAATAAAATAGGATAAAGTAAATATATGATAACGATACGATACGATTGTAAGAAAGAAAATCTTAGAAAAGCAATTCTGACCGAAAGTAAAGCAATGCGATGTAATAAACATTTGTAATACAAAACTTTGGAGAAAATACTTACAAGTAAACATTCCTTCAAAATACAGATTATGCAAAATTACACTACCTAACCTAACCTACAATTAGGCATTAATAAAAATTTCAATAAAAGTTTCGATTTTACCAAAATTCTCTAAAATAGCAATAGCCCTAATATGTTTCTAATTAGATAAATTTAGTAGGTACTGGTACTACCATTAAATTTGACGGATCTTTTTTGCCAAGATCTTCAGTACCCTACGCCTGATAGATTCTTAAATTATTTTGAAAAAGGGTTTGCTTACTTTCTAGTAGGGTATATATTATTTTATAATAGAAATACAGCTCGTATATCAATATATAACTTCCTAAACACGTTCCTATGTTACCTTTGTAAGACTTTTTGCTTACTATTACTGCCTGGTCTACATCTCATGTTCAAACATACCTACCTAAGTATGTGTACCTACACCTACTTACTACTTACATATACATAAGTTGTTGTACAATAAGTAGATAAGGAACCCTACAGCTAGCCATGTTGAGTAAAGTTTAGAGGGAAGAAAAGTGTATCGATTTTTGCTCGAGGAAATTAATATGCAATCAAGGAACAAGATTTAATATTGTATTGTATTGTACACACAATTAGTCCATAAAAAGTTGGGGCTAAAACTTCCTATCTTGTACACTTTTTTAAGCCTAATCTGTGCATTATCAGCTTAATCATCATCCTCATATACCAACCCAATTATACCTACTAGCGTAGTACTTATTTATCCATTTACAATCTCGGCTTCTTTTTACCAATTATTAATTGTTCGCAAAAAAAATACCACGGAAAATTCTTCAGTCGTTACCACATCACATCATTTGGGCTTGGGGTAGTTAAGGCACAATAATAAACATAAATATAGTACTTTACTATTACCATATTATAAGTAGTCTCATATCCAATTACTAGGTTCATTTTTATGGCAAGAATTTACTCATCATAGATTGGGTTTTATGGGTTTAAGCATGGCCAGGCAGACTTAAAAAGAAATGAATTAATTTTAGCTTTACACCTTGGTGGCTTGAGCTCAATTTACTTCGCTCAAAAATCCACTCTTCTTCTTTTATCTCTTTTTTATTTATAAAATTTACAAATATCTACTACTACTATTACAAGTACCATAAACCATATATACTTCGTAGTTGTTGTTATTTACATAGGAAATTCATTTTTTATCAAATACCATAATACCATAATTCATAATACCTACTAGTTCATATTTCATACTACCTAAAAATACAATTATGGCCAAATCGAGTTCAAATTTTGAAAGATGATTTGTATTAAAACTGATAAAGTTGTAGATAGGATAAAATCATATAAGAAGCAGTCAAAAATATTGGTAAAAAGTGTAATGTAATAATACATTTACCTCGTACTACTATAAGAAATTTTATTAAAAATTTATAAGTAGGTACATAATATAAGAATAAGGTAAGAATATAATTTTCTATAACTTAATTAAAAAATAAAAAATATAACTATAAAATATAAGGATATTTTGTTCAAAAATTTATTTTGAAATCTATATTTGTGTTTACAAAACCCCCCTCAAAAATTTACAAAAAAATACAAATTTTTTTGTAGCTAATATATTTATAGCTGTAACTGTATGTTTATATCCGTATCTTATATACCTATATGTTTATGTATATGTGTATATGTACTACTATTAGGTACCCTACTACTCGTATAAGTAATAGTTACTATTGTAATTTTTTGCTTTTAAGTAAAGAAAAAATCTAAATCTTATCAACCCTATCAAGGAGTAAGAGTTTTCGTATTTTGAATTCCATTACGTCTAATGTATCCTATTTACTAGACTACAATATCCAGGCCTAGGTAGTAGGTTTATATTAGGAAATGTAAATGTAAATGTAAGTAGCAATATACTGTACATATTGATATATAAAAAATGAGAAAGAAAAATTGTCCAATTACCAAGCTGTGTATGATGTGAGATGTGTGAAATGAAATGACATTACTTATATAGAATAAATATGAAAAAAATTAGGCATAAATTAACTCTCACAAGTATACCTATCTACAGTCTACAATACACCTACTATTTAAAATTAAAACACGCAAAGTTTATAATCAAAATTGATTATAACATGCAATTATACCTATGTATGTATGTGTATGTAGTATATATAGAACAGGATTCGAAAACTAAATTCAAATTGCATAGCACACACGGCATTTTTTTTTTGAGGAATTCGAATTCACAAATTTTATGATGATGTGATTAAAAAGTCTTTCCCTCCTCCCCTCTATAACCCTTAATAACTTATACAGTATTATGTTTTAGTACCTACTAGTAAGTTTCAAACCAAACTGAAAAAGTAAATAAAATTTTTGAGAGCAAAAACTTCAAGTTAGATAATTTCATATTCATCATATGTACGGACATGGACACAATTTGTTCAACATCTTGACACGAATTTTAAAATAATTGAGACTTGAGACTATCAATAAGTGTAGAAATATTTCAAATTTAGAATAGGATTTTTTTTTAATTTGAAAAAACGTATAAGTGAAAGCAAATACCATACTATGGTAGTACCTTACTTGAGAAGTAGATGTAAAAGGTTTGTGAAGATCTATTTCTCAATAATCTTTCCCATTTCGATTTAGGAGTTTATTTTACTAAAATATATCAACACTAGCAGTATACATGGCCTAACCAATGTTATATTGTTAGCAATCCTTTTCTTAAATTAAATCAAGGTCATTACACTGACAGGTCTCTAAATTAGTTAAAATTGAATATGTATATATATAGTTATTTAACCAAAAATGACACCGATTTAACAATAAAAGGGTGATCTAAGAATAAGTGGGCTGAAAATAGTCTCAATCAAATCCCCGTTGCGTAGCTGATTACCTATAAGTAGCCATACTTTGTGTCAATTTACACAAATAATGAGTTGACATTTCGGGGTACTTGACCCCGAATTGACGATGAAAGAATTTTCAGAAGTGACCAAAAAAATCTGTGGACCTTCCCCCTGTTCGATTACTTATTGGAAATTTTAGTAGGCAATTGACTTTATTGGGTCAAATGTATTTATCTATTACGGAAAAGTGAAAGTAATCAAGAAACAATCTCTGTTTTAGTTGTAAAATACAAGCTAAGTTTATGTATCATAACCATAAGTATAAGATTCATAAGTAGCTACTCTCAAGCTCAAGTCTTGTCTTGTGGGTAGGATTTTCCTTGGTGTATTTACAGTTTATTGAAGGAAAAAATGAAGTTTCAATCATACAGAGCTTATAAGTATTATCATTACACTACTATAGAGTACTGTATGTACTTGTTACCTGTTTCCCATAACATTTAAGTATAGTTTAAGCCTTTTTTCTCGAAATTTCATAAAACATATACCAATACTTATTGTATCAGTATATAATATAAGGATACACTATCGTATGAGTATAAAGGATAAGATAAGACATTTTGATCAAGGATTTTCTTCGTAGAAATCAATCCGTGTCCTCGGTTAATCTACTTGAATACATACTATACTATACGAGCACCAGTACATATTATAAAGATATTCAGTACCAGTACCAGTACTGATAGGTAGTTACCTATCAATAGTAACTAATTTCTAAGAAACCTTCAAAAATTTATTTCTTCTCTGTATAAGTACCTACTTACACTCATACGAATATTTTACATGGACTAGCATAAAAATGTTCAAATTCGAGCATTTCCACACATTATCAGTACAAGTGTTGACTGAAGAAGTCCATACTTTCTGCAATAGTTACTTACTAATTCATACTAAACCCATCTGGCACGGCGTATTGTTTTCGTTAAGCGAACTCTTTACGAATTCAACGACCACGAAATCTCCATGAACATCGTAGAGAATTCGTCGAGATATTAGCCCGAATTCAAAGCGAACGTTTTACTACGAAATGTCCACGAAAATTCTTTGGCGATTCTCTAACGAATGTTCGCTGACCCAATTCCCTCCAAAAGTCCGTTAGCGAAATCAAAGCGCAAATTCGTTGGGTTTTCAAAAACACGAAATGTGAGTGAATGCTTAACGAACTTTCGCCCGTCCAAATTTGAAATCAGAAAAAAAATATCCAATCCAAAGTCAAATTGAATTTTAATTCTCAAATTTTAAATTAATTACAATTAAATGTCATTTTGCAATGCAATTACACTTAAAATAACATTCACCATCATTCTTCAAGTTAACTCAAGCCAGCTAGCGAGTTAGAGGGTAAGTCATTTTTGTAAGTTACATAATAACTCTTTCTTATTATTACCCTAATAATACCTAGGTTCAAGTATGGTACAATACTTGTATTTTTCAATTGTATTTACTAAATTTTTAATTATTTTTGTTGAATTTAAGATGTCAAATGCCATTCAATGCGTAAAACTAATAGGTAAGAATCATAAATTAATTGGTGTTTAATTAAGTAGGTAGGTATTCAGATACTAAATTAAATGTTGGAATTTTTTAGGAAATGAGATCTTCGGTTTGAAGTTCGATGCTGAACTAGGTATGTACTAATAATAAGTTATTAATAATTGAATAGTTTACGTATGTGCCTACTACCTACCTATACATATACCTAAATACCATACTAAATACCTATTTGTTAAATAAGATTGTGTGCAATTTTACATTAAACTCATGTATTGTTATTTTAGGTTTTGACCTGATCTGATGGATGATTCTTTACATCAAGTCAATTGTTTAGGTTAATTTATAGCTTGCTATTTTATTAAATAAAGAACATTTGTTAATAAAACCTGATTTATTGTGATTATTTATCATTTTATTTACTAATTTTCTATCATAAATCACTGAATTACCTAATTGACATTTAAAAAATACATTTGGCAACAGCACAACGAAATAAGAGCGAAACCCCAACGAAATTTCGTTAAGTTTTCGCTAGCGCATAGTATACGTCTCGGCGGACATTCGGTGACCGAAGCGCTAGCGATTCGCCAAAGAATCCGAAATGTTCGCTAGCGAAGCGCTAACGACCAGTCGTTAAGATCTCCAGCGATTCGTTAAAGATTCTTTTACGCCGTGCTAGCTGGGAAAGTACATACCTACTACAGTATAAATCATAGTTGGAGAAAACACTTGTTTGAAATAGTGATACGTTGTTCATAAAAAAGTAGATCTGCAACAGATACTAAAGTTGAGGATTTAATGGATGAAACTTATCGCTACTTATAATAATAATGCTGAAATTGACCGACCCTTGTATTTACCTTGTTCCTTTACTACTTTCAGTACTCTACCCTACCAAATATATGCAAGTACATATATCCTAAACTTCTATATATACCATAGAACTTTACATGGACTCTAATTTAGGAATAAAAATACTTTTATTAGAGAGACTTTTACAAGTAGGTATACCCTGTAGAAGACGAAATATTTCTGAGAGCTGAGATAGTAGAAATTCGGATGGATGGGTGAAAGAAAATGATGTTCTTCAACTCTACTCTGACTCTGGTCCATAGTCCATAGTACCCTACTACTTGAAGTAGTAGCAGTAGCACTACCCTACTATTACTATTAATACTACTGTTATGTACTAACTAAATTAGGTCTTACTTATGTACTTATAACTTATATTACAGATACTAGAGTAAAAGAAGGTTCTGATGGATATTATTATATAAATAGAAGGAAATAGGACCTAGGATGATGATGATGAAGAAAAAGGTATTGAAAAGGTGCTTCGGCTGGCCTCGAAAAGATCGTTCGAGGACGAAATTGACGTTTGAGAAACAGCGCATATACCCTACTAGTGTAGTACTATACTACTACTAGCTATTAGACTTACTATCATTAGGTACATATATTTATACATACATATATAGACAGGTACTATCAGTAGAGAAAGTTGTAAAAGCAATACATCTTACTACTGCTATTAGGGTTAAGAGTGGATCTTCTGATAAGATCATAATATACATTATAGTTTTGATGGTGGTGGAGGTGGTTGTGATGTTGGTGTATTGGCTCGACAGATTCTGACTGACGACAAGTAAACAGACCTACATCAGTCTATGTTCCCTTTTACATAATCTGTGGTAATTCCACAGATTATGTGCCTTTAAGTACCTTTAATTGGTTTAATAATACTCATCTACATGTTAATGTCCCATAAGGTCGAGAATACATCATGATCATGAAAATAGCATCTACTGAATTGTAGTTCAGATTTACAATGAGTTTACTTAATTGGACCCAATTTCATACTATTCAAAGGATTATTGCATAGTTAAATGTGAGTGAAATCCTTAAGGGTCTAGTAAGGGTCTAGTAAGGGTTTGTTTACTTGCGAGGTTAAGGATTCATTTGCAGGTCTCTGGTCTCGCAAAAAAGAGCCTAAAAGAGTTGAAAAGCAAGAGGAAACTGAACTGAAGAGTGAAGTAAGGCAGGCAGGGGGAAAAGTAGGAAAAAAAGTAAGTGAATGTGAAAGTATCACGAAAAGTACGAGAGAAAGCTGTTGCGCAAATACATATAACTTTGGTTCAGAGTGTACCTATGTAGTACATAAGTAGTAGTAGTACTTTAGTTAGTAGTATGTCACAACATACATATGTAGGTAGGACCATGCATTCATGATCATATTACTCAAATACATGGTGTAAGTGCAGGTCCTACGAGTAGTTACTAGTATGGATAGGCGGTATATCTCCATAATAAAAATAATAATAATAATAACACAAATCCGCTAACAAAACTGTGCTTTCTCCTCACTTTCACTTGCAGTCTCATGTCAGACTTTCTCCACGGTAGATCTCGGCCGAATTATCTTCCCAAGTTTGAGCACGCAGAGTAGGCAAGCTGGTCCTTTATTAGTAGGTACTCATTTCAAATTACACAATTATTAAAACCCATGGCGTGTTCCTTAACACTACCATTTCCAGTTAGTACACAGATAAGTAAATAGCTACCCTAATATATCCTATCGACCTATATCAAATGTAAAGATACTTTTTTTTCTCAAGAATTGAATAGTATAAAAATAGTGAGGGAAAAGTCCTGTAGTTCCAAACTAATTAATTGATTGAATATTAATCTTGTTCTTCTTTTAAGTACTGCTTGTTCTTGACTATAAAAATAAATTAGAAATCTTGGGACTCGGTATTATTTTACCTGTATACTATTTAAAGATACCTAGTTTATAGTACCAGTACTTGTAGGTAAAAGTAGAAAATTGTAGTTTTTCGGTGTAACGGAAGTAGACCCCCAGTTCATTTCATTTCAGTTCAGTTGAGAAGACACTCGAAAGCTTCTTCCCTTTATTTTATTTTATCTTATTTTTTTGACTGTGACCTCAATGTATCCTTTCTTTCATCTATTTACTACGACAGTAATATTATATTTATAATTTCCAACATCTGATGTTATATTAATTAAGGAATCAATAAAATCCCCCCCGACCAACCAACCTTAACCAACTGCTAAACTAGTCTAGTGTCAAAATATCACAAAAAATGTGCTGTTGCATTCCGGTAAGAAATCTAAAAAATCTAAAAAATATTCTTAAATACATATAAGTTACATGATCAATACTTTTTTTGATAATTTTTTAGCTTAGACAACTGAGCATTTTTGGAACTTGTTCTCATGTTGTAAGTAATATATACTATTGTACTGAAACTGATACTTTTTCTTTTTCTTTTTCTTGTTTTTGTTTTTTTCATTAAATTCTAATTACAAGTTTACAAGGGGCAGAGTTGAGTAGGTAAAAGGTCTATTTCCAAGATAATTAATCTAACTTCTCGAGTTTTCAATTAATTATTAATTAGACATTTTCAACAGAAAGATTCAAGTATGCATGTATCATTAGTATCTAGATACTAAACTACTACATACTTACAAGTAAGTAGGTACCTAAATGTATATTCAAAAATAATTGTATCTAATACAGTCAAATTAGCATTCTTGAAACTAGTAGACTAGAAAATGCCTAAATTAGACAATTAATGAGACTTTTCGAGATATCAAAGGTTTTTATGCTCAAAGTATCAGTACCTACCTGGAATCAGTATATCAATATAGGTAAAGGTAAAGGTGGTTAACATCAATCTCTGAAAAAAACCTTTTATACTAATGTTGAATGTGTTTTTGTTTGACTATTCTCATATTTCCCTTATTTTTTTGACAGTTTCTCGGGTGCCTTTATATGTATTTTCTCTTTCGTGTAATCTATGGATCAGTAGACAAATATAGGCAGCCAGATACAAATAAGGTAAGCAGGATAGAGATGGGAAAAAAAACCCTAAGATATCTCAAATTCCCAGTGCAAAAAGTCAAATATAATTATAATGATTTATTTATCTCTTTCCCTGTACAACCCCATAAAATCCATGTAAAGTCTTGAGTGAAAGTATTTACTTGTAATTTTATTATAATAATTCGATTTGTAAATTTGTACATACTCTCCTATTCTACACTTATTCTCATCTTTTCTAGTAAATATCATAAAACAAATCCGATTTTCAAGTCCAAAGTCTTTAAACTTTTCATAAATCTTGAATAATGTACATAGTAGTTTGTAATACCTAGGAAAAAAAATGTAATCATATTTCCCTAAATCGAGGGGAATCGAGTAACTGATGTGTTTAAAAATTAAAGATATTTTTGTAATATGATTTTGTATTTTAACTTTAATTCCAGTTTCCTTTGCTGTATAATGGAATTTTTATTTCGCTCTATTTCCTTCTATTTCTACCATTTGGGATTCTGGTGCTTACGGCAGTTTATAAGGTTAGCTAATACTAATACATAGTAATATTATGACTAGGATATTGTAGTTTATGTATTTTATTCTATTCTAACTACAGAATTGTAAATATAAGCAGCACTTTTACAGTATATACCCTTGTAAACATCTAAATATTAATTTTTACAAAACTTACAATCAAACTCATATTAGGTATGTACCTTCAAATATTGGTAAATTATTTTCTTCATATCCTACTAACTTTTCTTAATAAATATCTACGTAATTATTCAGTTTCTGTACTACAGATACTACTACATAGATAGATAGATATGTATTCATTTTTTGCACAAATTATAAATAAAAAATGTAGACTTTACGCTCATATCAGTTTATTAAAATACGGGTATACTCATAATGAAAGTCAAAACAAAATTCTTTTAAAATTAAAAATAATGATATTTTGATATACTGATATCTATAGTATTTGTACCTATTGCCCTTTCTTCCAAATTAATAAATTCTAAAATCAAACAAAATACCAATTCTTGTATGTACTACTAAAACTATAGGATTAGAAGAATATTACTTTTATAATGGCATTTTTTCAAGTAAAAAGTAGGATACACAAAATTTTCATTTTATCATAGTATTAAAATTATGTAGGTACATATCTGTTACTTTACTATCAGTTTTACAATATGCAATTAGATTGCAAATTGCATTTAATAATGACATTTTTATTTTTATTTTTGCAGAAATTAAAGATACTACTCAAGTAAGTATAAAATAGTTATCTAATATTCATACTAATACTGTTTCCAGGTTCTATGTAGTATGTAGGTACCTATTAAACTACCTATTTATAGGAGAAAAAAAAAGACAATTTCATTTATCATAAACTTTAATAAATATCTTACAATATCCATACCCTGCTATAGATTACCTTTCTCAATAGATAAAAAAACCTGTTGGATTTTTATCAATTTAATAGCATTGGGTACTTGTACCTATACATAATACTGCATAGTTACTTTTACCATTAGCAGTACAAAAAAGGATTTCTGAGAGAAATTTTTTTCTCAGAAAGGTTGGCTAAATGTCTAATTGGTATATTTTTTTTAATGATTCCTTGACAATCTAGAATAGCGGCTTTAGCCATATTTATGTTGCAAGTGTATGGTGTATTTATCCAGAACTACGCGATCTCAATTGTCTCACTGTACAGCTGGACATCATTTCCAGACCGGGATCTAGGAGCTACCCTTCAGGAGCTTATTATCTACAATACAGTTAGATTATTAGCCAAATTTATTACTTTTAATACATACTCTGTAGTCTATAGTAGTAAAAACAAGTAAAGGTATAATTTATAGCTAAGAATAAGATATTTCTCGCCTTCAAATTCAAATAATTGTTCAATACATGTATGATAACGATAACGATAACTTATTGTTCCAAAATTTTAGTTTAAAAAAATTTGATACACCTAAGTACACCTTAAATGAAATTGAAAAAGTGAACTTGTCATAAAACTTGTCATAAAATTTCCGAGCAAAAGTGAAAACTACGTATCAAAGTATTAATTTTAAAAAAATAGGTATGTACCTATTATAAATTACTAAAATTCTGCTGATTTCTTATTCTTATTTGATTTCACAAAAGTAGCTATTTTTCTGACAAAAGTTTTGTGTTACAAGACACATAAGATTAGAAGGTATCTTATGATATGAGAAAAGTATTAGATGAGTAAAGAACATTCTCATTATGTACTTCTTTCCTTTCCCAATATACTTATAAATATGTAACATCAGTAGTATTAATAAGTAGGGTACCCTACTAATGGTTAGTGCTCAATAAAGTACCCGAAATTTTCTTCGACTGACTCAATATTTTGAACAATTTTTTTAATTTTAATTCTATTTACTACACTAATTGTATTGAGCAAATTTAACTTTCTCCATTTGCTTTCACTTCGTTTATTTTTAATATAGACTATAAAGTATGAATATAGTTTTAAGATCATTGTTAATTATGTTATGACTCAATTCTTTAATAATAATAATTAAAGAATTGAAAGAATTATTACTAAAGAATTGACATACTTTAATAATAATTTTTCTCATAATTTTTCTAGGTGATGATTATTTACCTGTTCACACTCTTCTTCTACAGTCGAGAGTTGAATGACGACGGACTGGTCCTTGAACCACCATCTGGTCATCTAAATCCCCAGACCTCAATGTTCGGTGGTTCGATGGCGACGGGTCAGCGGCTGGGTCAATTAGGGAGTCAATCAGGCCGCCAACACAATTATGACTATGCAGACGTGGTACTCTACCGGCCAAACGCCATCGACGAGTCTCGAGCTCTGGAGATGAGCAGCAGCAGGAACATGAGCTCCATAGAGTACTGACATTACCCCAACTATAGACTATACAACTACACCACAAACCCCCCACCACCTCACACATTTGATTAATTAATTTAAGATAGAGGCTACCTTTGATTTTTAAACACTGCACTGCACAGCAGGTAATCCGTAAAATTAACTCAAAACTTGTTTTGGAAAAGGTAAAATTTGAGGAAAATTGTCTAATAGCATTGTTAAAATGCACGATAATTGATAATGTTTCTACTTATTGTACAGAGATCGTAATCATTTAGTAATTCCCTAGATTGAAAAATTAGACTACATACTTGCCTAAAACATTGTTAGCAAACTATCTCACTCATATTAGGTATATGTTATGAATAGTACCTACACCTACTACCTACGGGTCTGACGATGAGTCTGAACTCTGATAGCAGTTTGTAGTAGTAACTTCTTTATAGTCGTAGTAGCTCACTACGACTATATCAGTTTGTATATGGGTCACTTGATTTGATTTATCCTATTTATACTAGTTTAAATTCATTTCATACTCATATTGCCCTTTAACATAAAGTCCATCATTTTAATATGACACTTCATACTTGTAGATAATATATATATATGGTAAATTATCTATAAATGAAACTCTCTTTACTAAATATTTGTATTTATTAAACAAATAGATATTAATAAGAATATCTATATTACAAAGTCAAATTATGTGAATATGTAATGTAAATAGGTATACTAATTAGCATACTTTCTTCAACTTTAGTTTATTTGTGTAGCATGCATTACAAAATTAATTAATTACCTATAGGTATTTGATTTCACACTAACAACCTAACTTGAAAAATAACCCTACATTTGCTTATTATAATATGTATACAGTATAATATTATTCATAAGTAAGTACCCAAGTAGTAACTTAAGATTAGTTGACAAAGATGTAAATAAAACCTAAATGTAAATATAGGCAATTATAAGTAGGGTACCCCTACTAACTACTATAGGTAGTTAGGTGCTAGTTAAGCAATTTTTATTTTGATTAGATAATGGAAGGCTTTGATTAAGTAATTTCTAATTCTGTTTGACAAGGTTAAATATTTGCATTTAATTTAAAAGTACAGAATAGGATACCTACTTAGAATTAGAATAAGATGACTTAGAAAGTTAATACAGACTACAGATTTAGCACTAGTATTGTACATAAAAAGTATATGTATTAGTATAGTACCCTACTTATAAGTATAAATAATATATATCTATTAGGTCATTTAAAAAAAACATTTTTTATAATATTAAGATAGAAGGTACTAAGGTACGACTATATATACACAAATAGTAGGAACTCTAATTCGTGTAATGTACATACATATTATATAGGTAGTTTAAGAATAGCTGCACAATTGCACAATATCATTATTATTGTAGTTATGTAATGCATACCATATCCCTAGTCCCTAGGTACTTAAAAACACTCACTCGAAAAAAAAAAAAACTTGAGAATACTTTCTCTTCTATTGCTACTTGTGTGCTGAAACATACTTTGAAACAATTTTCAAATTATTGGGCCAACTGTCTTAAATTTAAATTCTTTGTTAATAAAAAAAATCTTTCTTTTTAAAGTTTAAAATAAGGCAATGCAAGGGAAGGAGTAAAAATGTTCACAAAAAATTTAGTTAGGATTTTGGAAAACTTTTGTGGTTCAAGCAATTTTAGTTCAAAATTTGAGTTTCCTAAAATACTTTTAAAAAGAGTTTATACATACATATAATATATAAGTACATTATACACACAAGTATACCTAACTTATAGTAACTACTTATAGTCTGTAGTACTTATAGTACCCTACCTACTATAATAAAATAATACAAGCTACAGAGTACAAAACTTCAAACTATTTTACTATAATACTCATAATAGTACATAAGTAGTACATATTGGAACTATCTAATACCTACTTACTTATAATAACATACAGATATACAGATACTTATTAAATACACATTTTCATGAGTTTCTATAAATATCCGTAAGAAAAGTTTGAAGAAATTACTCATGTACAGGCTAGGTAGGCTGTAAGATTCTCAACTCAAATAATGTATTGTATCAAGATTATTAAAAATGAACAAAGTAAAGCTCATATATATTTAAATTACAATTTACACTATTTAATATGTATAACTATTACTACATGCTTATAATATTATGCACTTTGTACTATCTAGTAATCTACTACTGGTAATACTTTGTAATTTGCATGTAAGAAACAGTCACTTTTAAATTTAAGCATATTTCAATGCATTATACATATACATATTTTTAAGTCGTAATTTTATAAATTACCACTTGCACCTTCAATGTACAATTTGTAAATACTACTAATAAATGTATACATAATCATATAATCATAATCATATATTAAAGGTAGGTATTAGGTTTATAGTATTAAGCAGATAGTCAGTAGGATTAGGATATTAAAGTAAGTATTTTAAAGTATGTTTAGCACTAGCACTATAGCACTTTACTTATTAGTATTAGCACTAGCACTATGTGTTACCTACCCTACGTTATGTAGGCACTTATACGAGTATTCTTAGGTAGGTAGGAGACTTAGCTGGTTCAAGGGAGCATTCATTTTACATTCAATTGGTATATACTCGTAATCTATACTGATAAATTAAAGATTTGTTGTTCAATATTTTTTTATCTTTATTAGCCTTATTATATCCTAATGTTCTTTACTTGTAAATTTACAGAAATTTGACCAAATCATTTCAATTTAGGTATACTTTTTTTAAATACTCATTTATCTTCTATCGTTCTATCGAGAATCTTACCTATCAAAAGTGTACAGATTACAGATATAATATCAAATAGTACCTAACAACTCTATGTTTCAATATATTATGTATTTTGCAAAAAAAAAATTATCATTTTGTACAGATAACTATAAGTACCTTAAACCTTTATACTTTTTAGTTAAATTAAAATGTTGATAGTTTTGATAGTTTTTTTTTAGCTCAAGCATAAAAAAGAGGGTCTTTGAGCTTTCACCTTTAATATTTAAAAAATAAGGAGAAAGCCGGTTTATTCTAAATGAATTAAGCAAATGATCAAAGTAAAGAATGTAGTTTTTTAAATTCAAAAAGGTTATCAAAGCATTTGAAAATTGCAAGATTTTATTGATATGTATTTTTAAAAATATTTTTGGAATTTGAATGAATAGTTGAGAAATGAATTGAGATATTCGATATGAGTAGCGAAATAAGTAAAGGTTACACACACACATACATATAGGTGGTATAGGTATAGGTGCACTTAGTAATTATGATGACAAGATTAGAAAAAAATGTTTGTAAAAAGTAGCTTAGGTTTAGAATTTAGAGTACTTGTATATGCATTAACTAAAAGAAACATGAAAGTAAAAAACTTAATGTAATTTTTATGAGAAGTATACAGATAGGTAAAATCTAACTGTGCATAGTGATAATTGTAATTTGTAATGAAAGGGGGTGACATATTATGAGTAGTATAATATTTAGTAATACTTGTGCATGTAATTATTAAATGATTAAGATGCTGAAACTTGTAAGTATTTAGGATACTAGGTAATAGGATAAAGAATATAAAATAAAAACGGCAATCAAATCAGAGCCAAAAAGAGAGAGATAACAGATAGTACCTAAAAATTAACTTAAAATAAAAATTTAGATAATAAAAAGATATAATCCTCTATTGTATTGCGATGATGTATTGTAAATTGTACTACATAGAAAAACATAGAAAAACAGGGTTTATTTCTAAATAAATTTACTAGTATGTAAGCATACTAGTAGGTACTAGTAGATATAACTTTCTCCAGAGAAAGTTTAGTGAGTTGAAATTAAAAATTTCCTTATAGAGTATAGTTTAAAGGGTATACTACTTGTTCTCTAGTTATTGATCTAATTCAACAGTGAAAAACCATATTTTAGTCTAAATTTTTGCAAGATAGCTGAATGAAAGAAATAGGCCATATTATGGTAAAATAGATAATTAACATCGTAATGTAGTATAAATTATAATTGTTGTGTAACTTGCAAATGTAAATGTAAATAAAATAAAAAAAATAAAAATTGTACTATACATTTATAATTATATACCTACTAAAAGTATATTACTATCTATAACTATCGTATTTGTCAACTAACTATAAGTATAAGTATAGAATAATAAAATTAAGTTTATATGTAAGAATTAGGAATAATAAAAAAGGAAAGAAAAGAACAATCCAATCCAACAGATTTCAAATCTCTGCGATTTTTAAAACAAAGCTTAATACACTTATACTTATGTACATACATACTGATACTACGACTGACGACTATTACTTGTAGTAGTAATAAGCAAATAAGAATACAAAAACAATCTCAAAAAAACCGAATTATCAGTCAGATTAAGGACTAATCTAACATTAAATCTGGTTACGTATACATGAATGGCATAGTACTCTATAGAGCTCTAAAAGAACCTAAACATATAGGTACATGTCGTATTAATGTACCTACTAACTTTATTTGAGGATTTTCATTGTAATTCGAGAGAATCTTAAAAGTATTCTACTCTTTAATTTTAGCTTTCGTATGCTGCGTATGCCTAGTAAATCTCATTATATTATGCACTATATAGGAGGTATGCATGTAATTGTAATGCATATTGTTAATTATATTTACTCACTTATATTGGTTTGTAAAACAGTGAACAATCATTTACAAATTTATTTTATAATTTAATCTCAGTGGGGTTTCTTAAGTAAAATAATCGTTATTACATAGTTTCTTTCCAAGTCAATTTCTAATTCAAAAACCCCCGATCTCTACTTTATCAAATCATAGTTATAGTTTCAGTTTTCGAATGAGTGTAATAGACAGGTAATGATTTATCAAGCTCTAAGCATATAATACCTTTTAAAAATATACTCGATACACATACAGGATATACCTAAGGTACATTTACATATACTCGTATTTGTATAATTAGACTGGCCATAATTAGACTAATGGATTGAAAGATTGATTTGATTAAAAGTAGTTGAGCTAGCTAGTGCTATGACCCTACTAATATTTTACTTAGAATTAATCGAACTACATAATTTATTGAATAACTGATATTACAATTACATATATATATATACCTACCTACATATTATAATTTTACTACTCCAAAGAATGTGAAATATCTAACTAATTATAATTATACATAGTAGATACAAAATACTATACATTATACATATATCAAATCTTAGATAGTATTAATTATGAATATTATGAATGTACTACTAATAGGGTATTATGTTTATGTATTATGTCGTGTTCCTTTAAAATATCTCAATATCTCGAATTAGCAAAATCTTTAATAAGTAACTTGAAAAATTGTTTACTTTTATTTACCATATCTGTGGAACCTGAATGTTATACGATACTAGTAGGTACCTATTGTTTACTAGTTATAAATACTCGGTATGATTAATATTAAATATTTGTAAATTTCGACATTTATCATATTTTATGCTTTATGAACTATTTTTTATTCAACATGATTTTAATACACTATTTTTTAAATTTTATTGTATTCAAGTTAGGAATTGATTATATACTTAGTATTTAGTTAGAAGAAAATGTTACTAGTTACTACCTAAATAGGTAGCTCCTAGTAAGTAACCTGATAGTAAAACTGGTTTATATTTACCTATATCTTTTTATAATTTATTGTAAGTATTGCCTATCTGTTTCCATTTTTACTAAGAGTTCCAGTTCCAATTTTATAAAGCTTCGGTGGTACTTGTAAATTAGTGAAATCAATAATCATAATTTAAATATTATTTTAAAGGTAGTTTTAAAGGTACTATTATTATACATGCAAATATAATTAACAGTAAAAAGTGAAGTAAAATGAAAGAAATATTTTTCAGGGTTATAAAAATCATTCTTATTAGCCATTTATTTTACAGAGTAAAATAAAGCTGTGCCTAAGAGTTTGAAGAATTGCCATTATGACAATGAAGTATCATTAGAACAATTGTTTACTAATCTAATAACTAATAAAATATTTTGTAATGTATTCTGAACGTATTATATTATAATACAGTTCACACTCTGTACTAAAGGATAAGATGAATAGAATAAGATAAGGATAATATAAATGTATCAGAATCTTATTCAATCAGAATTCAATTCATTAGTTTAATTATGGTCAGCACATATTACGCCGAGATGATTCAGTTAGGTATATACTGAAAGTATAGCTCAGTAGACTTAAGATTTTCTTTATTTGTTGAAATGCGTCATTTACGATAAATTAAATAAGTATAACGTTGTATGAAGTACCTATGTATTAAAATTTATAAATTAAAATATAAAAATATAATTGTATGTAGAGTGGGCACTAAATAAAATTCTATTACTTAAGCTTAAGACTAACATTAGATAAAGATTATGTTCATTATAAATGCATGAAACACTGATATTTGTACATTATATTGGAAATCTTTGGATATTATAATTTTGTAAATAAAATAAAATTGTAAGAAGTGAATGAGAATAATAATCAAGCACTAACTATACAACATTATTAATTATTATTTAAACTGAAAAGAAACTATGAATTAATATAGGATATTTTCAAAGCAATTAATTTTAGTTATTTTATAAAATACAAACCATGTACATACAGTACTTATGTAACATACTGCATACCTTTTACCTTACCTTTACCTTTACACAATATATATCCGAGATATATCTAGTTAATCCTATTCATTCATATTCAATTATCGATATCAATAAAAATCCTTTAAGTAAAATGATTAGTGAGAGATGAAAATGAGGTAATAGGTTTGAGCAGTTCATTGAAATATCTCTTTTAAAATACTTGTACCGGTCCGGTATCTATGCCTTAGAAAAGAAATATTGTCTATGAGTATAAGTATGAATATGAAGGTGAGTCGAATAATTATATAAAACGTTAACTTTCGAGATATTTCAAAATTTTCATTTAAAATTAGACTAGAGAAGTTTATATTGACAAAAAATAGTTATGTCTAGTCTAACCATTAATAATTACAAATAACATTCTTAAAATTTGATATTTACCCTAAACTACATATAATATTAATATAATCCTATTAATCTTATAGGTAGATAATTAAGTCAAAGTCAATCCATATTTTGATTCATAATTCATATCTAAATCATTTATAAAGATATTATTGTCCAAGATTATTTTAATAGTTTAACTATCAAGATATACCAAATTAATATTTAAATGGCCGAATTGAAATATCATATCATAAATTCATAATCTATGTATGTATATAGTACAATATTAACAAGATTTGCATTTACATGTATTAGTAAGTGTATAATATATAACAATACAGAACAGAACATATAATTTTTCAACACATTTAGCAGAGCATTGATTTCTTTCATGAGTATGTCAAATTCAATTTAAACTAAGAATCTCTAAAATGATTTAAAATAATACCTTGTATTTTATATATCTATCTACTTAATAAGTACCTAACTATCGTATTAATTAATAAATGCTTCAACTAAAATCATTTATATTTTATAAGCAAAGTTAATTAAAACTAATCATACCTATTTTTATTAACAAGGGAGAATTTAGGAATTTTCCGATTTCGACTTGCGTCAAATTCAGCAGGTTTTTCATTAACGGTGTCCGAAACTTTTGATTCTTCTTTTATCTAAATAAGAGTAGAATGTAAAATGTAATTACGACTTGCACTGAATTGAATAGCTTGCAAATTGCTTTACTTACAAGAGGGTTACTAACTTCCTCTTCAGATCCAATATTCAATGCCCGTCGTAGCTCTTCGGACATCCTCTTGCAAAGTTCAGGATCGAGATCAGGAAGAGACACAATATCGTCATCAGTGGATTCCGCTTCGTCATCGTAGACAGGCATTCTTGGTACATTCAAAAGGTCTTTCAAAGCATTACTTAATTGCCTTTGTTTCATTTCTTTCTCACGTTGAGCAATTTCATATGCATTATGGTATGAACGAAAATTGGAAGAATCTTGAGGCGGAGGTCGAGCCCAACTTGAAGTCCTGGGTTTAGGTTTCAATTTCTTCTTAATTATGGCTGGATCGTCTGGATCACCGTTGATTATTGAATATGGATGTTGAGGAATTGGCGAGGGTGGTTGTAGCACTAGTGGCAGAAGCCTTGGTAAAGCATTACTGAATTTTCTTCTAATACGAGGACATTGAAAAACCTCATCCTCAACCTGGTTCCCCTGGTTTAGATCCATATTATGGGTGGTGCTGTAATTGTAATGATATAAAGTACTTGATTAACAACGAATAACTTTAATAGAAAAAAAGAGGGACGAGATTTTTTTATAACCTCGGAGATATTGACGTCTTGAGATTAATGATGTTAGATTTAGACTACTATCTAGCTATTATAGAACCGTGATATTGAATTTGACCTGTATCTCGGGAACGAATTGAGTGCCGAGCAAAATGTTTTCAGATTTGGATTTGGAACCAGCATAAAAAACTGAGTCGATTGGTTATCTTATCTCGGAAGCCGGATGTCAATATTTCTGAGGTTATAAAAAAATGTTTTCCAAAAAAAGGCAAATTATGTAGGTACTTGAATAAAAGAACCGATGACGTGGACATCTACGTGAGGTGAGGTTAATGGCTTATAAGACCTCAACTACTCAAGGTCTGCTTCTTGGTAACAAATTTTAAACAATTAGGTAAAATTACTTTAAAATGACAATGCAATTGTAATGACCAACCAAAAATCAAAAAACTCTACAAAAAGCAGAATAAGCAGTCAGTCAATATATAATATCCTCCATTAGCAAATAGAGTCAAAAGTTTCTTTCAAATTCAAAGTTCAAGCAAGTTCAAAATTTGAACTTCACTTCAAATCAAATCAAAGTTATTTTATTTTTCTAAAATTGGCGAATGGCGAAAATTTCAATTTCGCAATATTTAAAATTTTAAAGCTTCGCTTTTTTTTCGCCTCTTTTTTTCTTTTTGCTCTTTTTCTGATTCAGATTTCAGATCTGCTTTCTGCTCAGTTCTGCTGATCGACAATTTATTCTCCATCTCCATTTTTCATTTTTCGTCTCAGCTCTCACGATTCGATTTTGGCTGGTTTGGTTGGTCCCCGGTACACCTACATACTACATATCCTGACACTCTGGTCCCAAATTGACGACAATTTTCCCTTTCTTTGCTGACATTTAGTGGATATCAGTAGGTAATTACAGGTGAGCCTTGACTAATTTTTTTGAATTTCATAGTTTGTCTAGTCTATATTATGTACCTACTTTATCCAAATCCACATCATTTGCCTTACAAGCCAAAATCTAAAATCTTCAGGCACTTAACAGGGTACTGATTTTGCTATAAATATAAATGGTGAGATTCCTAGTGTTCTGCTTGGTGACAAATCAAATAAGCTTTTCTTTGAGTCTTTAATTGACCAATGAATCTTGTCATTTGGTGGCTAAATGTAACTCATCTTATCCTTCAATTTGAGAACCTTTATTTTAGTGTCCCTTCCGGTTATTTTCCAACACGACCTATCGTTATCATATTTTGACTCTTCCTTTGGTTAAGGTTAAGGTGAAGGTAGCCAGGTCTTTGCTGGGGGAAAAACTTTTTTTCGCCACAAACGAACCTAACCTAACGCATACATTGGCACGGCTCCGACCTTCATGGGGGGTCCATGGCCGAAAGTTCATTATAGCTAGTCCTTATCTCTCCAACAATCCAATTTCGCCCTAAGGCCAAGGGCGGAATTTTTTTTAAAACCTTATTATGGCAGGCAATGCGTGCAAAATATGCATTTTTTTTTCTTTTTTTAGGTTAGGTTAGGTTCTAACCTAACCTAATGCAATAATAAACCCCTCAATGTGGTTCCCTTCACCATAACCCTACCCTACCCTTCCTATACATTTTGGTTTGGTGGTCTAAAAACTTTATAATTTTATAAATTATAATATGACTTGGCGATCCTTGATTTGATCCTTGCTTTGTTTTGATGACTAAAGAATAAGATTAGGTAATTAATACCTTCGCTACTCTGATTTTATCAAAAAAATCCTCTTTAAAATAAAATGATGATGTTATATTAAAAAAAATGATTTGGGAAAGTTATTTAATTAAGGAGCTTCAAAAATCAGATAAGGCTCTAAGTATGGAAGAACCCCAGTGTCGATTTTTGATTTTAAAATTTTTGTAATAAATAGGTAGATCTAGGTCTAAATA
>JAQIXA010001345.1:0-25690 GCA_034699045.1 Nanhermannia cf. coronata Gr-Ori-00579 | reverse complement strand
GAACTAGATATGCTTTCTTTGGGGAGCTGGAGATTTGGCACTGAAAAAAATATTAAAAATTTTAAAAATTAGTAAACGTTAGTTAATGCAGTAGAAATAGAAATACAGAAATGATATCCTAACATAAATAAGGTATTAGTATAAAAAAACATCTAAAAATATCTAAAAATAAGAATAAATATAAAAAGTTCAAAAATATTTGAAAATGCCTAAAACACATTTTATTCGAGCGAAGCAAGCTCTTAATTTTAAAATTGCTTTCAAATCTTATTTCCCGACTATGTATAATATTAATATATACCTAATAATAATAACATAACTAATGTAATTTGCGCCAAATTTGAAACGTGTATCAGGATCAGGATTAGACGATATATTTGAAAATCTAAAAATGTAAATACCACCTGAAATGAAATAATTTTCTTTTGATTTTGCTATGTGTAGTTTCTCACAAATAAATGCGAGAAACATTCCAAAAATTTTAATAGCGTTTGCTCGAAGAGCAAACAATAAGGCTATTATAGGTAATCGGTAAGTATTGTATATGAGATGGGAAAGCCAGTCTAGCGCCACAATCTTATACAATTATGAAGCCTACATAAACACTTACAGAAGGTCAAGTAGATTCTTAAAAAAGGTCAATTGTGCCTTTAAATTGTACATAGTACACCTTTTTCTACTAGGTTTTGCATTTATTTTCCTATATTTTCACATAAAAGGCGGAATATTTAAATTTTGATATGTTCAGATATAAAACATTATTATAGTACCTTGAATAGATTCAGTTCTTGTTTTATTTTATCAAAATTATTGAAAAATTTATTAGGCTTGTGACTAGCGCTGAGATAAAGATACTTAACAAGATCTTAACATAGATAAGCATTATTTAGGTAATCTTAAATAACATACTGGTACTGAATGCCTTACAATGCACTTATTATCTGTAATAGTAGTAATAGCATAATTTTTTTTACAAAAATAAAAATTACGCAAAATTTCGCGGCTACTCTCTCGAAAATTTAACAGATTAGCGCGAAATTCGAAAAATTCATGATAGTTTAGCGCTAAATTTTAAATTTTTAAAAATTAGCCTAAAATTTAAATATTATGTAACATGAAATAAGTATTATCTTTGATTGATATGTTCAGTTTCTCACAAATAAATGCGAGAAACTTGCAAAAATTCTTTTTTTGTGTCTGCTCGGAGAGCAAACCCAAATTTGGTTAAAATCGTAATTTAACATGGACTCTTATGAGAAGCTCAATTGAAGTCACAATTCTAGACACATAAGCGTTCCTCTGAAAACACTATAGTAGAGCAGGTAGATCCTTAAAAAAGGTCAATTGTGCCTTACATATGTACTAAATATACTTTTATCTACTGGGTTTTGCATTTACTTTTTCCAATATGAACTTAAAAGACGCAATATTTAAACTTGTATTCTAGTCTCTTTACCCTATACTTGGCATTTGTATTTTGAAAAATAAAATTAACTACAAAAAACCTAAATACCTAAATACCTAAATACCTAGGTAGGTTGGTAATTTTTGCTAAAATAAAGTATCAATTTTTGTTCTTATTTCTATTCTATTAGTAGGTATAATACGAAAATTAAAGTAGACTAAACTTTGCACACATAGTGAGCTAGCGTATTTTATCAACAGTATGAAGTAGTATGGTACCATTTAATTTGTACTAGATACATAATATTAGATATTTCTAAAAAAAATTGGCTATATATTTTTATTTTGAAAATGCTACTACTGATACTGAGCGTGAGTTAGTGGGACCCTTTTCTTCAGCTCTGTCACATTTCAAAAAAAATTTAGTTGGAATACATCATAGTTTAAATTGTAATATACGAACTCATAATATTTTTTTGTAGGTACAATTTACAATGTAAAAAATTTTTTAAAATGAAAAAAAGTACCCTTTTCTCGCGACATGCCACATTTCTTGACAAGGTAACTTAACTAGGTGTGTTTATCTTTAATTTAGTAATTTTCAGTTTTCCGTTAGTTTTCAGTTAGTTTAGTAATTTTCAGTGGAAAACTTTCCAAAAATTCTGATCATCGGTGCACGAAGTGCACCGGTGACGAAAATTGACGTGCATTTTTTACCATTGGAATATCGGGCCTAAAATCAAAGAATAGTAGACAACTAAGCGTTCTTCAGAAACATTTATGTCAGCCTCACAAAATCACAAAATTTGGTCAATTATTGTATTCATTACAATCTAAATTCAATTTTATACATGATTTTGCATTTAAAATTGTAAAATTATAGTTTTGTGGGAAATTACAGCAGTTTTAAACTGGCTATGTAGTGCCATTTAATTAACATATACATTTATACTTACCTAAATATATAGTCTAAATAGTTATCTCACTTAAATTTTAATTTTTCACATTAATTAAACTAGTAGGTATAATTTCAGAAAGAATTTGACAAAATTGTCAAAATTGTACATTTGAGTACCTACTACACTAGTTAATTTTTTGGACTAAATATATAGATACATCTACTGTCTACTAATCTATAGCTATAGACATAGGTAGGGAATAATTTCATTTCAAATCTAAAATTTGATACATTTGTGAATTTCAATATAATTCTGAATTCTGAGTATTTTATGCTTTCAAATTTCAGAGCCTGATGAAAGTACCTACCCTAAAATGTTTTAACTACTATCATGTATCAAATTATCAAAAGATAATTTCATAAAATCCACACCAAAGCAAAGGCAAAGGGTTTGTGAGAATTGAGAATGAGTCAAAAGCATAATTTTTACCACATGCATGCATGTGTGCTTTGTTATACATTTGAAAATTTTAATTTATTGAAATTCTGTGAAATTATGCAAAAGTAAAAAGAACTATATAGATAGAAACCTCATATGCGTCTGCATCTTGTAGTCGAACATTTTTCAAATGTAAAGTCCATGATTCTCCAATTTGCAGTACTTGGAATCGATCATCCGATATAAAAGTATACTTGTCCACACTAGAAATGTATTTAAATCATTGTAATTATATTATTTCAAATTTTATATAGAATTACTTTTTAACTATATTCAAATGCCTAATAATCATCATCATTTGATATTTGATAGGTAGCTGAGTAGTTGATGGATCTTTTCCAATCATATTGCCAAAAATACCTCAGATATTTGCATAATTGACCTCAAAAATCTCTAATTTTTCAAATTGAAAAGATATAATTCCATATATATCTCAACAGTTTCAAAAATTGTCTAATTTCAATTAAGACTTTTTTAAAATACTCGTACTTCCATTACTATAATAGTATTTGAAAAATTAGCCTTTTTCAATCTACTTAGGTAGGATACTATATATTTATAAAAATTTCAAAATTGAGCTTTAAAGGCTTATTATGGTTAGTAGTAGTAGTAATTTGGACTTAAAATTTTTTACCAAATTGACATTTCGTATTTTACGTCTTTAAAATTAAAGTTATTTTTAAAGTACCCTACCCTACTGGCTACTTTATTTTATGAATAAAATTGTAATTTACCTTAAAATATGCGAGTCTGATTTCCTAAGCCAACTTACCTAAAGAAACAAAATAGAAAAAAATTATCGATATTTTGGATTCATAAATGGTTAAAGGAACACAGTTAATCAATTTTTAGTACATTTGTCCATGCAAATGTCAGAGTAATTGACCATAAATGATTAATTATAGGTGCTACTACTATACTGTTAAAGTGTTTGCGAATTTTTGAACAATTATTTGAGCTTTTATAAAGTTGACTTCTCGACCTATTTTTGATCATTTTATTTTAGACTTCAGGCCATAGTACACTAGTACCTACCATATAATCCAAATGTAGACTTTATGATATTTTTAATCGTTAGTAGAGTATTAAAGCAGAGATTATATCTCCCCACAGTAAGTACTTGAGTAAATTACTTAAGTATACTGATAAAGATAAAATTTCAGTCTCAAAATCCCCAAAGGGGGTAAATGCAATTGTGTTATAGTAATACTTACAAGTACATCAAGACATCAAGATAATTGGTAGAACGAGACAAAAGTTCAAACTATCGATTTAGAATCTGATCTCAAGTCACGAGTATTATACTTAACTCTTGGCCCTAATTCTTCAGTTTTGAATCAAGATTATTTTGGAAATAGAAAATCGATAAATTGTGGAAAACTTTATTATAAATAGGGTACCTACGAGTATTTATCCGTACTCTATTACCAATAAGTACCCATACAAATACTTTGTAAAGAGTTAATTTTAATTCAATCTACCTAAATCGAAATTTTCTCAATGACATGTTTATTTGATTTCTGAGAATAAAAAGTAGTCAATTGACAAATTGTACAAGTAATTGTGTCAGGGCTTTTAACAATAGAAATACATAGTACTAGTAAAATAGGCATTAAAATCAATTTAGAATCTTTGAAAAATTTTTCGAAATTCAGTGGAAATCAATGATCTATGACATTCTCGTTGAATTGAAGGTATATGTAGGTAGTAGGTATAAGATAAGGCAAGATTTCTTGGAAATGTTGAGCGATTATTTTTTCTCGTTGAAGCGGATAAATCTCGGGGAAATAATGATCAGACATTATAAGATGGTTTAATGCGCTTTATTTTTATATTTTATTTTATGACATTTCCTTTGATAGCTAAACTACTCACTTAAATAATAGTGAGACAAGTACACATATACTTATCTACCTAATATTTATTTAATTTGAAAACTCATTTTTACTGAAATTTTTAAATTTTAAGCGAAAAGTGGGATAGGTAGGTACTTTGAAATTATAAATACATCTCAAAACCTCAGAAAATCTCAAAAAATCTCAGGAAATCTCAGAAAATTTCGAACTTTTGTTTATTATTAAACCGTAGCTAAAATGATTAACTATAAAGGACTTAACATTGTTATTATTTTATTGAGTCAAGTGTCATTTTACTTACAGATTTAGGACCAAGTTGTTTAATAAAACAGTCTAGATAAGCGTCTCGTCCAGTAGTTGCTATCACTCGCTGGGAGTTTCGATCCTGATCAAAGTAAGGACCCGAGTATATACCTCCAGATATGATTTGATGGAGTTTCCCTGTCTCTGAACCTGTAGACCGGAAATAAATTCGAATAAAGTTAAAAAAAATTGATTTACATCAAATCTTTATTGCCTAAGTACATACTGAGATGCTGACAATAACTTCAATTCTTATTTTATCAAGCTAAATATTGAGTCTGGTCTGAATTTTGAATCATATTTTGAGTTTCGACTTCAATCTACGAGTATCTACTAATTCGTATGTTTGATTTGAGAAAAAATTTCAAATCCAAATAGCAAACTCGTTAAAGAGAAAAACTTCTCGAGTATTCGAACTACCAGACCCGAAGTTTCTTCGATTCATAAACTTTGAGAGAGACTTTTGTAAAATTCCGTTTAAATTTGATATTTAAAAAATACATTTTGCTTACTCAAAATGACCGATTTAGAAAGGTCAGATTAGGTTAAAATAGGCAAATTGTGCTTAAACTTTAGTTTTAAGCATTTATGACAAAAAAGATACTTAAAAGCTGGGCGGGTTTTGTTATTTGACAAGTTAGCCTATAGCATAATAAGCAACATAACCAATTATCCGAGAATCACTTTATTTTTATAAGATCATAGTTTCACAAATTTTGCTCATCCTGGAAGCTATCCATAGAGCTCTTATTATTAGTGAGAAACTGCCTGACGACAATCCTTATCTTGGAATATTGCATATTATTCTTATCTTTATCTCAAAAATTCAGCGATATTATTATAACTATTATTTTTATTTCAAAGATACTCGTAGTACTCATAAAGTACTTACTACAAGCAAAAGAATCATATAGGTCAGAAAAATACAAATTTTTCGATTATTATCAAATCGAGCTAAGATTGCCAAAAAAATTTCAAAATTTCATGAATTTGGCTTTCAATTGTTGTAATTTATCTATCGATCAAATCTTAAAAAATCAGTATTCTGATTGTGATATTCTTACCTCAATTTCTAATTTGGAAATCCTTAATTTAGTAATGTATTTAAATGAACAAATACGAGGATTTTTAATCAAAAACTGTGATAATAATACCACTATTCGGAGAATTGTAATGATAAAATCACCGTTTTAAAACCTGAATTAATAAATTGACAATATTTAGGTAGGTAATTTAAATTAAAATTTAGATTTTTGATTTCATAAAATATCTATTTTATTGCATTTTTCTGCCTAAAGATAAGATGGTTCTTTTGCTTGTCATTGAGTCATTATTATACAAGTTTTTTTGAGTCTAGGTTGCATAAGCGTAAAAATAAGTATTTTTCGTGATTACCACAATTGGCGAAGTATAGGGGCAGAATGAGGAGTATAGCCGGCATTAACAAGCTCATACTTTGATGTCTTTTTTTCCCAATGTCTTTCTATAACTGAAGAATCTTCTTATCTCTCAAATTATCTGTAGAGAATTCACATTTAGAATAATATGGGCGGGTGCCACCACACAGCAAATCCTTAAGGTCTAAAAATACGGTTGTTTTCTTCCAACTCTCAGGGATAATATATTTTATGCCTTTGAATGAGATCCAAATCACAAAGTAATGAGTTGGTGATTAATCACAGTTATCCTGTAAACACCACCATCACCATTCCCAAATGAACAGATCACACAATTTCTTCGACGACGAAAAAAAAAATCAGAATTTCTACCACCAGGCAGAACCAGAACAAAAACAAATGACAATGTCACAATTATTCTTTATTCTAACTATAATATAAAGGAAAAAATCAACTTTTTTGTGCTTTCAGTTTTGATGCTTTTAAATGTGAGATGAGGATGGCTGACTGTGGTGGAAATCACTTTTTCTTACACACTTTTTTCCCAGAAATATTTCCAGAGGATAGATGTTTTTCGAGTTATGATTTTATCCAGCAATGTTCCACAAGAAGGATTTGATTTATATCATTATCTTAGTAGAGGATCTCATACTGTACAGTAGACTAGTCCACTGATATCTAGAAAGAATCGAAAGTAATTCAGATTTTTTTGTAAGTATGTATCTGTATTGCTACTACCATATTTATGGATCACTGGCAAATGCGAAAATGACAAAAAAATGTAGAGATATATTTGAGCCATTATAATTAATAAGGGTTTGAAATTTGGGTTTAAATTTTTATAGTTTTCTAGTTGAAATACGAGTATCTACTATGATAGTACTATTAAATTTATTTTTTAAAAATACATCCTGGACAGGTATACTAGGCATGGCATATTTGAAGAAATAAATTAGTAAATTGCAAATCTAGTGGTCAATTACTTATGTATATTTTGAAATTGAAATTGAAATTCGAGTTTTTTGTCTTAATTAAAAGCTACTATTTCAGATTATAACAGTCCAGATCTGTTCAATCTATAATAAAAAATGTGCCAAATTCGAGCATATAAAACCCCGTACAATCATAAAATCACAAAAAAGTCGACTTAAATTTCTAAAGATCGATTAATCTTTTTCAATCATTTCAATAATTATTAGGATAGCTACATACTACGAGTATCATTTAAAAAATGATAATTTGTCATTTTTGCATTTGCTCAAATGTCCTCTAATAATTCAGCACTTACACTGGCCTAGTAGTAGGAAGAATGAGACTCGACACAAGTGAGACAAGTGACACTTTGCTTTACTTTACTTTTTATTTCACATTTACAACATTTCATACACTCTTGTATTACTAGTATTAATAATACTATCAATGGTAGTACAAAGCTCTCAACTCAAGTCTCTAAAAATGGATATAAACTAGGCAAAAACCCCCATGTAAAAATGTCTTCACAATATATTACTTACACTAGTAGTATTTTACACTTTTTCTAACACTTTTACACACTCTTACTAGAGTAATACAGATTGTCTCTAAAATTGTATAGTAATACCTAAAATACTAGTACAATCGAACTCAATTCAAAATTTCACAATTTTCTCGTATTTCTCTATTTCACCAAATATGCAAATGTACCCACTGAATTACCAGTGTATAAAATGAAATAAAATCTTTTTTTCCAGCAGGATATAAAAGGATTTACTTAAGTGTTTCTGCGGATAATAATACAATACAGTGCTCGTAGCAGTACTAGTACTTGTATGGTTAGACCTATATATAATAGTACTATAGTAGTACTAGTAGAACTTGTTCAATCCTCATCTAAAGTGGAATTGGATTATATCCTTTTCTTTAATTTAATAGAGCTTTTAAAGGGATTTTTTCTGAACCAAATTCTCGAAAGAAAAAAACTTTTCTTGTAACTTCTTGTAACAAATCCACAGATACTTGTCGTCTTGTTGTTCTCATTCTACTTATGCTTAGATAGTAGATACTTGTAGCCTTGTAGCCTTGTGTATTAGTACTTATTGGATAAAATAGATCTTTTTTTACACAGTATTTCTCCAATATAAGTTTACGATTACCAAGCAATGGTTATAAGGTTATCGAGATCCTTGTGATAAATAGTTTGTTCTAGAAAAAAAGAAATCGAGTATTTTCTGGGGAATTTTGGGAAAGAATAAATCGGGAGGTTCGTGACGTGTCGTGTTGGCGGTGAAAGTCTGAAAGGAAATGAGGAATATCAGCCTTTTTGCCAATGGCTTTATATCCAACTTTTCTCAGTTTTTGAAACCCCTGTATTATAGTACTGTACATAATACAAACCCTGTATATCCCCATAAGCATACGTATAATGTTCAGCATACAGTTAGGTACTAACTGTATGGTAAATGGTAGTCGTGTAAGTGAAATGGTTTATTTTATATCACAAACCTCCGAGTTATTTTCCTTTACACTTGCACCACTAATAGTTGTACTCAAAATTTCTGCTTTTGGCTCAGCCCGAGCCCTTGCTTTGTTCTTATACTACATACTATACAAAATCCGAAATTTCATTAAACTCAAATCATCAAATCTCAACTTTATTTGATAAATTTTTCACATTTTATTTCCTACAAAAGTACTTTTATTTTATGTACAAATTCTTGGAGGATTTCTGCCAAAATTATTTTCAAAAATTGATTAGCTAATCACTTTATGTAAGGTTCAAACTGTAAACATTTGTAAATTCTTAATTTTTGAAATAATTAGCTTTAAAGTTGTACATTATAGAAAATTTTTATCAAAGTTTTTTCTGCTTTTTTGAAAGTCTCAATTTTCTTGAAAATCGCTAAATTATCGATAGAAAGTCAGAAAGTATCAAGTTTTCTTTTGACATGCCACAATTTCCATTTTATTTAGAATTTCAGATTAGAAAATATTGTAGAAAACAATAATTCTAATATCAGTTTTTAAAATTATAGGCTTTAAGAGTCATTTCTCAAAAAACTGGCACAAATCTCGTCTACTTTTATATCAAAGAGTTATTTCCATGCTATTTAAAGACATTGAAACTTGTCGATAATTTTTAGAAATTGGCTGAAATTTTGACAATATTTTCTTGAACTATGTGTCAGTACTGTACAGCTCTAAATATAATAATAATTTGGTTTAACTTTTCGTACTACATTGTAGTAATAATAATATCTCAATATAGAATATCGAAATGGAATACACTTGAAGAATAAAGTACAAAGTACTAGTACCCAAGTACTCTGTATAAAGAAATATATATCGAGAGAACAAAAGTGTGTGTGAGTATTTTCAAGCGAAAAATATATTACAGATCAGAATCAGATTTCAGATTGAGTCCGAGAACCAACCAAAGTACTTTTGAAACTCAAAAACTTTTCGAAATTATATCCGAATATAAAAGTGTTTTGTATTCTGTGAGATCCTTTGTATACCTACAGTCAGTAGTAGGAGAAAAAAATTATTATTTTCGATATTACTTCTATATTAGGTACAATATTGTTACGTATTAAATTGAATTATGCTTAGGATAGTTAGAAAGGATAGGAGTGTGTGAGTTTATCCATTATTGTCATAGGATATGATATGAAATGAAATGTTTCAATATTATTTAACTATTTAAGTAGAATTGAATCGTGTGATCCCTTTAATCTCTGCTGATCTGGCAGATTTAACCCCAGACCTACCCATACTTACAGTATATATATTTATAAAATATAATAAGTATATATGTATAGTCGTAAATATCAGATTGGAATCTACTCAATTATTGCTCATTTATTGTTTCCTACCCCTGGTACACTTTGTATTGTTATTTTGTATCAATTCAGGATCAGTATAACTTGGTCATGAAAAGGATTTTTAGCTTGCAAACTCTAATACACTAACAATAAGAAAAATATCAATTTAGAGAACTTTTATTTCAATAATTGAAATTTTAGGGTCTAATATTTCAAAAAACGTAAAAAAAAAAGATACTTTAATCAAGACTCAAGATCTGGTCAAGATATCTAACTGAAACTATCTGTAGTCTATTAAACTTTATTCTACTATCGTTGATTTTGGAATTATAGATTTTTTACCCTCAAGATTCTGGTATTTTAATAATTTTGACTGATACGGAAAGTATCTTTGGTTGTATTTGAAATTTTAATATAAAATTTTCTTTAAAATTGGAAATTGTGACTTATCTAATGAGTATAAAACAGTATTTTTTGCCAAAATGGTTATTTATAACCATATAATTTCATATTACTATCTAAACTTATTGCTAAAAAGCTAATTTGGATCTGGATCTGGAACCTCTTAACTTAAAGATAGAATAAGTTTAAATACCTATTATTTTTAAATCATAAGATCTTGTGTGAAATTGTGAGCTTTCGAGATAATTTGCGATATTTTTGAAGGATATAGAAACTATTTTTCACATTATAATCCTATTGATATTACTTCGTATTTTCTACTATCCTCTCTATTCGGTAGTCAAAATCAGAATTGAATGTCACCCACACAGAATTTCATACTTTGGGATTATTATGATTATTATTATATAACAATACAACACAAATAAAATATCCATTGTACCCTACTACTACGTAAGTACTACAGCACTACCCTATAGTAAGTTGGTATTTCAACGACCCTTTCATACTAACACATATTTTAAAGCAAAACTTCTGTATAAAGATATTGTCATTTAAAGTTATACAAATCAAAGGGTTTTAAACTATAGTTCTTGAAATAGAAAAGGTATCTAAATACGAGTACCTACAATTTATTACAATTTATTTATTTAAAAACTTATTTTCAAAATTTTAACTATAAGCTACCTATGGAGGTATCTACTTTAGATATACTAATTATAATATAATTAGTTCAGGTTCAGAGTTCAGATTATAGGTAGGTTCTTAAAAATATGCTAAATAATTTCATTTAGATTTTGATTTTAAGATCCTTTCATAATCTAAATCTAAAAGAACTAAAAATCATGTCAATTTTTACTTTGATTATACTACAACTAGTCTGTAGTCTGTAGTATAAGCTTTAAAGCTAAATATCTCGATAATTAAAATAACTACCTATTTTGTTATCAACTAGTAGATACCTTATGGTACTAGTATCAATTATAAAATGCCCAATTTCATAATTAAATTTCTTTAACACCTTATTATAAATTATCCATACTAATTTTCGACAAATCTACTTTAAAAGATATGTGTGGTTTTTCTACAATATATTGAACTATCTATATGTCCAGAATTCTTTATTTCATCCCTATTTTGGATGAATTTGTCCCGATATTTTGGTCTACATTTACCGCTATATGAAATTAACCTTAAATTTTTTAGTGTAGTTTAGGTTAGAATTTTTAAAAAATTTGGTTTAAAATTATACCAAATATATATGGGTAAATTCGAACAAAATAGAGATGAGATTTCAATCAGAGTTTTTAATTTCTTGATCTTTAATTATCCTATGCTACTTTTTATATAGGTAAATCGTCTGTTGTCATAAAACCTACAGACAAAAGTCCTACAAGACCAAAGTCCTACAGACAAAATCCGAAATCCTATGGGGACATTTGACCCAATAGACAAAGATTTATTGACAAAATTTCCAAAATTTAACTGGTATAGTGCTCAGTTAGATGTATTGTCTGTAGGTGCTTAGTCTGTAGGACATTTGTAGGCCCTTCAATTTTAGGCCAAGGGTCGGTAGGCATATTATCTGTAGGGTTTTTTGTAGGGCTTTTGTCACAGAACCAGGTAAATAACAATCACAATAAATTAGCAGATTTTTCAAGTTTGAAAGAACGTTATAGAGAAGTTGGTAATCATTAGTATGTGTACCTTATAACGAGATTTATTTTTATAGAAATATAATCCTCTTACTATTTACATGCCTATTCAATTTTATAGATTTTTCAAGGGTCTACTTTGCCTTATAGGCCTTCCTTCTCCTGTTATTGAACTCATTTTTATTTTATTTTATTTTTATTATTTCTCGCTAGTTCCTTCCGAGTTCAAATGGGCCTAGAAATCTGTCTCTAAAACTAAATATTAAATAGATATCTATACTATTACAAACCTACTAGTATCTTTTGTTTTGTAGTACTACAATAAGGATACAAATATCTTCGATATTTATTGTATTTGATATTGTTCTTTTAACTCTGAACAATAAAATTTTAATGGTTTCATTCTTTTCCCTATCATTTCATTTCATTTCTTTCTTTTTAGGATTTTTTTTTCGAAAAAATATGAACTTCATTTGAATGTGAATTTTGAAACAAAAAAGAGAGTACATTTTTCTATGTGGAAGTCTTGAGTTTCCTTTCCGGCGATATAAATGTCAAAATATGTGTTCAAGTATTTGATATTTTATATTTTGTACTATTTTAGCAAGTGGGATTATGTATGTATGAAGTATGTCAGAATTCAGGATATTATATTAGGCATTAGTAAAGTACAAAAAGTAAAAGAAAAAAAAAAGAAAAAAAGCTGGTCGATAAGACTGTAGTACTAGTACTATAGTAGTACTAGTTTTAATAGGAACTATTTTACAGAGTAGTATATACTCTGTAATATGCAAAATTTACTTTTATAAATTGCCTACACTCTACACTATGTCAACTAGCCCATTTAAATTGTACAGTATGGCCTACATTTTTTTTCTTTTTGTAAAATTCAGATACTTAATATAAAATACCTACATGGGTAGAGAAAAAAAAGTTGAATTCTACACACTACACTCTTTAAAGTGCCATGATGTGACATTTGATCATTTTTGCAAAAAATGTCATATTTGTAGAAAAAGTACTCTTTCCAAGGTATACTACTGATTTTCAAAATTTTCAAAATCTAGGTAGATATAAAATTCTTTAGATTTTCAGAAATTCTCCAGAAATTCAGATTTTTCGAATAAAATAGGATAAATATCTCAAAACCAGAGGGTTGTATTTGATGGTTTTTTTGTCAATAAAAGTCTTTAGGAATATTCAAAAATTAGAAAATCTGTATTTTTATCGTAAAAAGTTCCTTTTTTGCTTTATGTAAACTTCATGTAAAATGGCAATTTTTTTTGAAAAATCGAACTTGCTAATTGTATTTGAATAATTAATGATGTAAAAAAAGACTCATAGTAAAAATATTCAATTGTCCTCTTACATTTTTATAGCTAATTTTATATATTAAACCATATTTTATAAGATTTTCAAAAATTCTTTGTTCAAAGATTTACAAAGTATAAAAGAAATAGGTGTAAGGAATTCTAACTGAGCAAACTTAAAAATATTTTGCGCTTTTTAGACATGATATTTTAATATTTGACTTTATTCGAGTTGGTGACCAAAAATTTCGGTTTTAAGGTTAAAGTGACGATGCAATAAGAAAAATGTTTGACACAAGTCCCAAGAACCTAAAGGGATTTAACAGAGGGTTTTATTTCTCTCATTTTCGTTATTTAATAATGGTCTAAATTTGGCTTACCGAAAAAGCAAATTCTCTCTCAGAATCCGATTTATATCATTTTATTTTGTGGACCCTTTAGTCCTTAAGGGTTTGTTTGTCCTGCTTTAGCCTGAGCCTGATGAACCCAAGGGGGTTAAAAGTGTGTGGGCCCCAATTTATATCGTGAGGGTTCATTATTAGCATTTTTCGAAATGTATATTTCCCATATAATAAAGAATTTTTGTTGGCTGAGGAGATTAACGAGTAGGTTTTCACCCCTTCGTCAACTTGACGATTGTCCATTGAACATACGCATTTATTTTATTTCAACTATTTTGGCTATATGTCTCATATGGCAAATAGTCGGCCAGCCAGGCAAGTCAAACCACAGGAAAAGCATCATTTGAAATCAGAAGGGGAATTACTGTACTATTGTAGAATATTTTGAAGGGCATCTACACATCTACATTTTTGAAATCTAAATCTCAGACTCGTCAGATCCGTTGTCAATTTATCAATCTCGAAATATCAAAAATTTACAAAAATTTCAGATCAAAGAACCCAAGTCAAGTACCTAAGCTATGTAATATGTAGGTACTTTAGTATTTACAATTTAAAAATTTTTTCTTATAAGACTCCTCTAAAAAAAATTCGTTCGGAAATTTCGATTAGAATTTTAATAGGTTCGTCAAAGGATATTTTGGGATTAAATAAATCTATCAGTATTTTAAAATTTATATTTTAAATATTAGCTTTGTTTTCAAATAGATTAAGTAATTGTTGGATACTTAGATACTTAGGATTAGATGGATACTTACGATTAGTTATTGTTGCTACTTATTAGTCTAATTAACAACCTAAGCCTAAACCTACTATCTAACTTATAGAATAATATGTATTTTATAAAACTTGTATGTAATTTGACATTTTTCGATTTGATAAATGGAAAGTCTTAAAGCTCTAATTCAATGTCACCCTTACAATAGAATAGAATAGATAAATTTAATATTTAGCAAAAATACAAAATACAACAAACTCAAGTTCTCATTGAATCTCTCCTATTTGTTTGCTATACAATCCACTATTCAGAATTCAGATAGTAATAGCAATGTAGGTACTAATAGTTGGAGTCCCTTGAGACTTGAAAACGAAGTAATGGTACATTACCTACGCACATATTGCTCACCATTATGTATTTCATTCATGTATAAAGACATACTATTTAACTTAAAGGGGAAAATATCCCTTGAAAAATTCAGATTTGTGATCACTGACCTGGAAATGGGCTTCAAAATTCTTCAATATTTTCAACAAAAACCAGTAATTTATATCAAAATTCTTCAAAATTTAGAACAATAACAAAAATTTCGAACAAAAAATAACAATTTCGAGCAAAATTCTTCAAAATTTTGAATGATAACTAAAAATTTCGAACAAAAAATTACAATTTCAAGCAAAATTCTTCAAAATTTTAGACAATAACCAAAAATTTCGAACAAAAAATTACAATTTCAAGCAAAATTCTTCAAATTCTTGATCAAGATACAGATTACATATATAATAATGTGATGAACGCATATGATCCTTTAGGATTTTAACTGAGGAAGATTAGAACCTTCCCATATGTCCCTTTTTATAACTAGATACCTCATGTGTATACCAGGACTGGATAAAGTGCATCTAAAGGGTTTATCTCCAACTCAAAATTCAGAATAGAAATTTCCTGGTTGTGAATACAAAGTTTTAGAGTAGGGTACTCTAGATATTGTATGGTATAAAAGGGGGGGAATTGGATTTTTGTGTTTGTACTACTGGTACAATTAGTGATTTGTGTAGATTTTGAGTCTAAATGGTGGTTTTAAATTTTATAGCTTTCCAATTGAACACCCATTTGAGTTGAGTCAAAATCAAAAATACTATCTGTACTATGCTACAATGCTACTAGTTTACATAAGAAAGAACCCTCCTGTGACTTCCCATTCAAAAATTCAATTGAGTCTCGTATTCGAATGGAGCGAATCAGGGCGAAAAAAAACCGAATTTTTATTTTCTATTTGCTTGTATTTGTAAGTAGTAAATAGTGGAAACCCTAGTATTGAGTATTGAGCTTGTGAGTTGCAGAAAGGTCTTGAGAATTATAAGAATACTTAACTTTGAATCTGTAAAAAAAAGAAAGAAAGAACTTGTAAATCCACTTTTATGGAACTTGCAATAGACATCATATGTACCTTTCAAACTAACTACCTAGCAGGATTTTGGTCATAATCAACTAGTATATTTTGTCCAAAAATAAAATACAAAAAATAAGAAGTCTAAAAATATCCATCTAATATTAAGGAAAGATACATTAATAAGGTAATATATGAAATTTTAGTTTGGAAATTTATGGTTTGAAATTGACCAATTTTAAGGCCTATTTTACAAGAATTGCACTTTATTTTGAAAAATATTAAGAATAGTTTGATTTATTTTTATTTCTATGTCAAGATTTTGAAATCTAGATTTTGAATTTTTTTGGATATTTTGAGTTTTTCTAGCAAAATTGTAGGAATTTGAAATTCTTAAATCCTAAATTCAGGCTCAAAGACGTATTCCATTCCAAATTCCAAATCTTCATATATATTTTTTCTGGCTATTTTTTAGTCAAAAATGAGATTTGACATTTTGTGTTTTTGACAAAGACTTGTGTTTTTTGGGGTATAAACTGATTTGAGTGCGAACTTTCATGCCAATAACACCCTTATAAGTTTCTTTTACTTTTTTGTACTAAACTCTTTTACTTACATACTTAAGTACCCACTAGTACAAGTAGTAGATATGTACTAAGGAATATGTCGGTTAGAACCTAACCTAACTTTTAACCATGTTATTCACCGAGAGTTGACTTACAAATATAAAATCGATTTTATTTATCCTTTCGAACCAATCTAGGAAATCTTTCAAACCAGAACCAGGGCCAGTACCTACTATAAGAACTATAAGCACTTGCACTGGTACTAGTACTGGTACTAGTACTGGTAGAATTTCAAAAGAAAAGGAAAAATATACTTATAAATTGTATAAAGGGATTCAATATTTTTTCCTCTTAAACTTAAACTTATTCTTTTTTTACAGAAAGAAGAGAAATAAAGAATAGGAAAAAGTCTCACACATATCTTTCGGTATGGGGCGTATGTCTTCTTTAATACGTGATATATTTATGCCACTATAACTTACCTACACATTATACACATATAGTACTGTGTGTATAAAGTAGTACCATGCTTTGTACAACTGTACTACTGCCTTATTATAGAAAGAACTTGTAGAAAGATTTTGGGTTTTTAGAAATTGTTCAAAAAAATTTCACAAAGAATTTAGGAGAAAAAGCGCTTAGCTTAATAATAATATGGGTAAAAAAAAGTAAAAGTAGATCCAATTCGAGAAAGTAGTTACATTTATTTTAGCCTAGTCCCTATCCTTACTAGTACAAGCTCGTGTCTTCAAAATTTCTTGAAAAAATTTTATTTCAAGAAATCAGTCATAAATCCCCTTTTCACAAAATTTTACAAAATATGCCAAAAAGTCTCGTGTGATTTTGTATCTTATAGTCGCAAAATTGGTCTCGAGTCTCGAAATTCGAAAATAAAAATCCAAGTTTCAATACTTGAAAGTGAACTTTAGTATAAAATTGGACTCTATGGACAAACCTAGAGGTTTGAAACTACTAAATCGGTTACCGGTAACTCTTCAGAATCCAAAAAACACGCACTTTTTAGGAATTTAGACATTTTTAGGTAATTTTTTAATAGAATTCAAAGTAAAGATTCTTTTCAGCTTTTTTAGAATTTAGAGAATTTTAAAGCTTTTTTAAAAGAATCTGAAGACTGTTTTCAGCAAAATTCAGTCAATCTGGGACTATTTTAGCTTTTAGATTTTCCTTTTTGAGATAAATTCAATAAGAAGTTGAGAAATTAAGAAATGTGAGCTTTTCCAGATGGTTTTTGACCCCTTTATTTCATTTTTCTAGCAACTTCTTCTACCTACTCTAAAGGCAACAAGGTAAGTACAAAAGCCGAAACACTAAGTCATTTTCTAAATGCATTCTTCTGTCGATTCTATATTTTATTACATACCTTGCTCGAGTTTTTTTCGTCGTCGTCGTCTCGAAGACTTTGTAAATCCTTTTCTCTATTTATATAACTACCTACTGCAGCTACAGCAGTAGTACTATTCTGTAGGTACAGTGTACAAAAGCATTATAAAAACCACAAAAAAGTAAGGCGACATAATATTCCTAGGCATATAATCATAATAATACTTTGGATATGTAAGTGTAAGTCCACAATGGTTAGCTAAACTAAAGCGAAGAAAAAAAAACTAAAAGTAATCTGGATCTTTGGGCCTATGAATTTTTCATTAGAAAGCAATTCCAATTTTTTCTTTCTCGGATATTATTACTTTTACAATGTACTAGTACTAGTATATATGCTTATACAATACAATAACTTTATGGTATTTTTGTGTAGTTTATGTTGTATTATTGTATTATGTATTTGTACTACTATGGCATAGTGAAGAATGCCAAGACAATATAAATTGTGATATATTTTTGGCATGCCGAAATGTAAATAAGCCGGTGAATATTCCATACATTACATATCTACAATACATAACCCTTGTAATATAGTATAGGTACAATCTATTCTTCAACTTGAGAAAAATTTACAAACAATACATAATACAATACATGTAGATTTATGCATTTTTTGATACTTGGTCATACATCCTATAGAAAATTTGACAAAAAATTGCTAAAAATTATCTTAACTTTATATTGAGAGCAAGAATTTTATTTTATACATACCTAGGCAGTTTAAAATTTGACAAATTTTATCTATCAATTTTTCGAAATGACATTTTAGAAAATTTTTATTTGCAAAATTGTGTTTCTTAAACAAGTTATATACCAAGTACTAGTCATTATTTTAGTGAAATTTTGTTGATTTTGATAATTTTTGCTAAATATTTGTTAAAAATTTAGGAATTTTTACAAAATTTTTTTCAATTTTTTCAATTTTGTCAATTTTTTTGGAATTTTAAGATCTTTAGGATGCAAATAGGTGGAAAATTTGCTGATTTTTCTAATTTTGATGTTCAATTTTATGAGATTTTTTGGATAAAATGGGATTTTTACTTTTTGGATGATATTTTGCTAAGTTTCTCGGTGGATTCAAATGGCCTATTTTTACTTTAGCAAAACGAAGCCAAAGACTTGGGGGCAGAAATAAAAGGCTCTGTAGACTCAAGTAGTACATAGTACCTACTAGTGAGGAGTAGAGAACAATGCTGGCTTAAGACAATTACTTTTTTCAATACACAGCTGCACTGTCACCTTAAAAAATCTGATGACATGATTTGAGACTTACATAAGCTATTTATGTTCGGATTTTTTTTCTCCTCAGTTCTGAGCTCAAATACCCGGTATCCATCCATTCCATACATTCTGTACTCGTATATCCGTAGAATAAAGGGGACAAATACTCCAAGGTACCTACTAATAATAATAGCAAACATGGGAATAAAAAAAACTAAAGTCAAAAACCAATTTTAAAGCTCTCACAATCAAAGGAAAACACTCTAGATAGTCCGATTAAAATGGTTAAAATCTCTAAAAGTCTCAGTTTTTGAAATAATAATAGTTTAACAATGTAAGCCCATATTTGTACAATATATTGAAAATTAGTTTCAACTTTTCGAATAATGAAAAGTACCCTACCTTGTATCTACATACAAGAATAGATTGATTAGTTGATTTGAAAGATCAAAATCTGCAAAAAAGGGACTTTAAAAAAAAGTTCAAAATTTTGCTTTACTGAATGTCGATTTACAACATAAGGGATAGAATCTAGTTTAATTTTCAAAAAAGGTCAATTTTCTGCTTGGGATAGATACCTTAGGTAGGGTACTTATTAAAATATGACAAAAATTTGCAAAATTGGGCAAAAAACTGAACTAAAACGTGCAAATGATTATCTATTGGTAATTAGAACATGTAGGTATAATTTTTATTAAAATTTTGCTTTAAAAATGCGAGCTAAATTCCCATTTCGGCTATTATAATATTGCTTTTTTCAAACTTTTCCAAACTTTGGTTTTAGCCCTAGCCATATGTTAATATTTCCATTTAACGAAGTATATATTTATTACTGTACTTTTAATATCAGTAGGTAGGTAGGGCACTTATTAGCTAGATACTAGAATATGATAGTTATTTTACATTTGCTTAATGTATCTCCAAAGATTATTATCTCTTTATGTGACAAAAAGAACTTTTCAGATCCTCTCTCTGTCTCTGTAGGAAGAATGATACAAATATCTTCATTTCTAAATATCTAAAATATAACGAGAACTACTACTGTCTATAGTACTACTGTCTATAGGGTAAGATGGTGATAATAAAATAGTTTTAAATTATATGCAACTTATGTACAATACCTTATTCTTTTTTTTTTTTACTTTTTTTTACTACTTTACTTTTAACTTATCGTTAGTGCCTCAAAAAAAACTTTCTTTCTCATTCTGTTCTGAGTCCTCTGACTCGATATTATTGCACATAGACACACAATTCTTTTTTAATTTAACTTTTATGTTCTTTGAGCTACATATTCTTACTTTTTTTTCAGATCCTCAGCCTGGCTCTCATTCAAGAAAAATGCGAAATACTATGTATACCCTACTCGTATAAGCATCTTCTTTACTGGAGAGACTTGAAAAAGTTGGGGCATTTCCGTTAGCTCAATCCCTTGAAAAGAGATTTTATTTTTGGGATATTTTGCCAAATGAGAAAATATCATGGGAAATTTGCATCAAAATCTCTAAAATCAGATCCACTTGAATTTGGTTCGCTTATTAATAATTTTTAAAATTGAAACTAACTTTGTTACTAATAATAAATCCTGGATTTTTCTCTCTGAATAATCTAACTTTTCAATTTGAAATCCTAGTTTTCATCCTTTTGACTATCATGAGATCTTGGATATTAGCTCAATCCCTTGAAAGAGATATCCAAGGCCTATAGAAACAGCCATCGTTGATTTCGATGGCTGTTCAACGATGGCTGTTTCTATAGGCCTTGGAGATATCATTTCCAAGATATATTGTCAAATAAGAAAGTAGACATTTTTTTTGTTTTTGATTAGTATGAAGCAAAAAGTATACCTACAAAAGAAATAGACATTTTTTCCAAGGACCAAGTGATAGGATTTCTTTCTTAAAAAAGGCCCAAAATATAATAAAATACAAACATGGTAGAAGTAAGGCCTTGGGTTTATTTATTAATATACATTAATTTGACTTTGTTAAGAGTTTCAACTTATATTTTATAAGTAGTTTGTTTACCCAACTTAGCAAACACATATAGAACTAATGCACTACTCTACTATTGTAGTACTATCAGCAGTAAATAACTATATACCTAACCTAAGCAAAAGATTTTGAATAATTTTTCTCATATTACCATCATATCTTCAGTAGGTACCTCGCTCATACATAGGCACTATTGTACCTACCTATCTGTAATATAGTTATTTTAAGAGTAAAAGTTCAGCCTTTATAAATAAGTATTTCTTTTCCGTTTCTACCCTTATTAAACTACCAGTACTTGTACAGTGCACACTTTATATAGCGGCACCCATAAATAGTGTAAAATTTGTTATGTCATAAAGGTAGTGCCTTATAATTATAATTATAATGAGGTCAATTTAACGTATTCTTATCGGAAAATGCAATTTTATTTAGGCAAGATTATAACATAAAAGTATCTTTATATATAGTGTCCATTGTAGACTTGTATTCTGAAGTAAATAGGTATAAATATTTCTGTCTACATTTAGAGAATTTCATTTGTAGGTAAATATAGATAGACTCGATGTAATTTGATAAACTTTTTACATTTACACCTAGTACTATAGAGTAATAGTAGTAGTAGAATTATTACTTTGTACTTTATTTTTGCCAAACTGAGACAATGATATTTCCAGCTCTCCAGCCAGCTTGCCTGGCTTAATAGGCATTAGTTAATGAATATTCTGACTTACTTTTGTAACCTTTAAAATTTGAAAGAATTTAAATTTAATGGCCCCTACTTATATACCATACCTTATAGATTCTATATTAGTTTAATTCTGACTACTGCTATGGTCTATTGTTTAAACTTGGTTTTTAAACATAAAGGCACTTGTATGTAGGGTATGTATTGTAAGGTTTTTGAAATAGTTAATGATATTTCTCTATTTCATACGTTTATAATACGATAATATTAGCTCGCATAGATAATTATTTATATTTATACTTCACAAGACAAGTAATCATAATCATTGATAATTCACTAGAAAAGAACCTTATTTTATCCACGTACAGATATTAGATATAAATTATAAATCTTAAAATAAGAGGGCCAGCCTTTCGAGGAATCTTAAAATAAAAAAAAGTAAAAAATAATAATGTGTCAAAATTCCAAATTGGAATAATATAGATTCAAATTATGGACAATTTAGACTTGACAAATCTCAAAATTTTTCAATTAGAGTTTTATATTTGTAAGATTCTGTTTCTCGAAGATTCCTTTAGAAAAGTTTAAAATCTCCTAGTTTTTTAAGAAACTGTCAATTTTGGGTTTTGTTTGAAAGTGGACATGTTAAATCACATGAAATTTTATAAAAATTAACACCCGATTTTAACTTTAGATGCTTGAACAGTTTTTGTGATTGTTCTGGGCTTTCTTAATTAAATCTTGGATTTTGCAAAATCTCAGATTTTAAAATTATACTGTCTCATAAGTATCATACTGATAGTGTATGTATGAGTAGAGTACTGCAAACTACTGATAATTACTAGAAATAATATTTAGATATCTTATTCTATGGTAAATGGAATTATGTAATTTCGAGCTATCTCAAAATGGTTTCAAGTCGTTAATTTTGAACAATATTTCCAGCTCTTATACATACATATAGGTATGAGGTAAACCTTTATGAGAAAGTTTTAATTTCAACTTTGTGTAGAAAATGATTATAGCCAAAGCACTTATAATCCAAAAACTTCAAACTTGTGTGTTTCTTATGGGGTTTAAGCCCATAACATTCCAAACAGAAGCTTTATTAGCTCACATTGATGGCATTCTTTGAGTCTCGAAAGTGACTGATGAGATGACTACCCTACCCTCGTACTATTCTTTAGAAAACCCCGAAATTCCAAATTTCTTTAACTCAAAAAAACTTGGAAATTCTCAAGAATTCGATCGAAAGCTTTAGAGAGCTTAGGAATACTTATGCGGCTAAAATAATGTTGTTGAGAAAAAAAGACACAAGACGAAAGCCAATTAGGCAATATGCCATTGTAGAATGTTATTCTTAAATTCGTCTCACTATTTACAATTTACAATTTTTGAGACAAAAAAAACTACAAAATAGATAGGTACGAGTATTTGAAGCCAAGTTATACAAATTATGAAAACGCCTATCTACTTATTGACTTATTATTTTTACAAAAAGACAAGTTGACACCTCTAATATTTCAATTTTGTGCCAAGAATAAATTCTCATAAACATAATAACAAAATATTAGCACTTTTTACTGTCTAATAGCTAAAAAAAAAAGCTTAAAATTTCTCAATATTTTAATCATTTCTACTTTCACAGGAACATTTTCAAAAATTTCAAAATATTTTTAAAAATTTGGTCATTTGGACTTTTAGGACTAAATTTGGACTAAAAATTTGGCCTAAATTTGGACATTTGGACTTTTAGGACTAAATTTGGACTAACTATTAGGACTATATTTGGACAAAATTTGGACTAACTATTAGGACTTTTATAGGATTAGTGTAGTTCTTACTATTCTTATCTCTTCTTTACAATTCTTTACAATTTTGAAATCCTTGTTTTCGTAATGTAAGTACCTTATCAAAAAGACAAAACCTAAGTTTTTAAAATTGAAAATTCAGATAAGAATATCACTATTAAAAATTCGATTTCTTCTCAATCTAATTCCAAAATCTGGCCTGAATTTTTGGATATTTTGGCATATTTGAGAATTTGACAAAATGTCTGAAAAAGATGTATAAAAGTACTTATTTGAGGTACTTAAGTACCTATGATATGATCTATTTATAAAATAGTTATTAGTTCGATAAGATCTGTTATTTTTGAAATATTGGAAATCTATATAAATGGTCAGCACATACAGTAGGTGTATGTAAAGAAAACATTTGTAATTTATTTCAATCAATTATGATTTATTTCTTATATCTGACAAGATATTTATATAAATTTATGTAATAGCAAATGAATCTATATAAGATATAGATTTCAGCAGGAGAACAAGGAAAAGAATGCAATTTAATAACAATAATAATAACAAATGATTTATCTCAATGAGTAGGTACAGAACAGATATTTGATCCTTATATTACCTAATACTCGTAGTAAGACATGAATCATATCTTTTGAAATCTACGTAGGTAACATACCCTACATAACTTTTGATTTGATAGATTATTTATGATGTAACTTATCATAAGTAAATATTTATTACATAAGTAGGGTACCCTATCAATGTAGTATATTGGCAATTTTTTAATTTTTTGCACAATTCATAACTAGATATAAATACTGGTTGTAAACAAAAACAAACTAGTTTTTTATAGTTCAAAAAGTATTCATAAAGCTTAATCTTAGAATTAGATATAATACTTTTAATTACTGATACTGATGACTGATACTGATTTGATTATGGTATACTACTTGTACTTCTATTACCATTACCCACTGAATGACTTCCATGCTTAAAAATGCTAATCCCATGTTTTCCAATGGTCTCCCGGATCATTTCGTCAGTGCTTAATTCCTTTATTTGAAATAATAAATAACTTAATTATAAGTATACTTACTTAGGTGAACAAAATGTGGGCGGAAAATTTTAGACTTGAAATTGCATTGGATTATAAACAAGTATGTCTAAGTCTAGTGTAGTACCTTTATCAAAAGATGTATTTCATAAATTGAAAAAATTTGCCAAGAAAATAAAACGACCCAGAACATTGTGTCAAATATTAGATCATCAGCTTCTCCCATCCATTTCATGTAAAGTATGAAGTTTAGAATTATGTCCAAGATTGCTAGATAATACCTACAAATTTACAAATCAATTTCATTAAGTAGCTTACTTACTGATTACTAATCCTAATCTTCAGTACCTACCTACATAATATAGAAATATTTTTAGGTATAACTACTTAGACTACTTGACTAGTTCAAAAATTTCTGATCAAAATCAAAATTAACGAAATTTTATAATCAGATCTGATTTTGTATCAGATTTTGAGTACCTAGTTTTTCAAGTGTTTGATAATCTCTGCCTTACTTTTTATAGATCTTACTGATTCTATTTCTATTCTATTAAAATATTATGAGTAAAGAAAACATACTTGATCTGATTCTAATGCAATCTGATAAGATAAAATGCTCTAATATTTTGACTTTTTTCACTTTCTACTAATCCTGTAAGTCATCTCGTAGGTTTTGAAATTCTTTTAATAAAAAAAACTTCAAGATTTTGACTCTTATTTTCAAATATTTTCAAATTAATAATGTTAAATTGTGTGCTTACTAGGTAGACTTGTAGTAGGTACTTTAGAACACAAAGTATCAAACACTAAGCCATGAGGGTTCTAACCAACTTAAATTGAATAATATAGGTACTACTGACCAAGTATCCTAGAAACATAATATTAATAGTAATAAAACTATAGGTTGTGGCATGCTATTAAATATTCAAAATTTTCA
>JAQIXA010001344.1:0-25692 GCA_034699045.1 Nanhermannia cf. coronata Gr-Ori-00579 | reverse complement strand
GAACTATGCTAAAGGCAAATGTACATAAATTACATACCTACCTATAGTATACATTGAGTACAAATACGTTAAAAAGAATGCTTATCCTATTATGCCTTTAAATATAAAGAATGTTCGAATTCAAATGCATCAGTGCAGTACCAATACCCACCTATAAGAAATTGTATAATTCAATATTTTTAAAGGCATAATGGGTAAGCATTCTTTTTAACGTATTTGTACTCAATGTATACTATAGGTATGTAATTTATGTACATTTGTCTTTAGCATAGTTCTCTAAAAAATATTATGTAGACATTTATGCATTTGCTTTTATACCTTTTTTATCCATTTTTTGCTGTTAAACTTTCAAATAGTTAAAATATAGGTAAAGGGACAGTTCAAGTTCAAATTGTCAGTAATAGATTTGCCGGTAATAGGCTATTGTCAGTAATAGGTTTGCCTGTAATAGGAGTTGACGGTAATAGATTTGCCTGTAATAGACTTGCCTGTAATAGGGGTGTATCATGAAATTTACCTTTACAAATCTCGAAATAGGTCACTTTTTGGACCATATCTCTTCACAGTGACGACGGAACCACTTATGACATGACATATTCCATTAATTCGCTTTGTCAAGTAGGTTCAAATGATATGCCTATCAAAAAATAAAGCTGTTTCATTGTCTGCGATGACCACCCCAGGTCAGCCGTGAGTTGACCTAGCTAATCAAAAATCTAGTATGTAGTACATTACTGATATGTATTACAATATTAGTAGGTACTAATATATACGAGTCATACTGCTGGAATCAAATAGAAAATTAGTTCAATCAAACTTGAATGCCTTAAAAATGTCTTAAATCTTTAAAAGTAAAAAAAGTAAAATTTCACATTTTCATATCCTAATTGGAATTGTAGTTTAAAAAAAATGTTATAAAATCAAATTTTTACCAATTGATTAATTGTACCCACCTACCTTATAACTTCTTAAGAATAAGTTTTGCATGAAGAATCCTCATAGGACCTAGTTGTGCCATTTCAGTAAAAATTTCAGATTCTCTCCATCTGGGGTACTACGGACCCTTTAAGGGTTCCCCCTGTTAATTTAATGGGGAAAAATCAAAAATGAGATTCAAGTAGCATAGAGGTATTCGATGACTGAGTTTCCAAAATTTACATTTTTTGGACCCCAAATAATTATGATACCTTGAGATTTCATAACATACAGTATTCTTTTTTGAAAACTAGGAATATTTTGTCAAAATTTTGAAAAGATTTCAAAAACTATGATCAAATTTTTGAAATCTGAAATGGGTTATGTGTCAGATCATATTTTGGTACACTCTGAAACCAAGATTACTTATGAATATAGAATATTTTCTATACTCTACATACTAAAAAGATACATACTAATATGTAGGTAGCACACTGACTGATATACGAGTATCTTAAACTTAAAATTTGATTAAGCTCGTAATAACATACCATTTTAGGTGATTTTTTTAATTAAATTCTATGAAATTGAATCCTGCTAATGATAAAAATGGTCTTAAAGTGCTTGACTTAATAAGAATGCCAGTCTTTTGGAATTTTATATCCCAAATTTGGCATTTGAGTTTTTGAGAGAACCCCAAATTTTAAGCTTGAAAAACCTCAAAGGGAATTTCACTTTCGGCCCGAATTTCTCCATCACTTTGTATGTACATTTACCACTAGTAGAACTTGTATGTATACTCGTATTTTGACTATAATATGTAGCTGTAGGAATAGTAGTGTAAAGTATAAGTAGATTTCAACTTATATCAGTACCAGTAGTATAAGGTACATAAGTGGGTTTCAAATTTACAAGAAGTGCTCAAGAGACCCTTAAAAACTTAAAATATAATAGGAGAAATGGCTTTTAGCCTCAAAAACTCGTCAAGTCTTTATTTAATCCGATTTCTAATCGGTTTTCACCACATTTTAAACCTTTTCCTACTTTTTTTTTCTATAATACTTTGGTATACTACTATAAATAGGGGTAGATTAAGGATAGTTTGGAAATATTTTTGAAATTTAGATAGCTTGTTTTCTCCTAAACCAATTGCCAGAAATTAATTAATCCAGAAATTTTTGAAAGGATATCTTGACTATCTGCTATACACAAGTATACAAATTTGAGGTAAAGTAACACCAGGTTTAAGAGAAAATTGCTGTTTTTTAAAAATATTTCCGATCTGTACCAAATCTACCATACTATACTGTATGTATTAGGTAACAAGATAGTACCCTATCAACTGGGTACTGGGTATAAGTAGGATAAGTCTAGTGGTATTTGTTAACTTAACACCAGGCAAGTTCTAGTTTCCAGGAAGGATTAGATTAAGTCATCCATTCTTAAATAAATGAATTGCTTTCGCAGGCACAAAGTCAAAGAGTCATCAAAGGCTTTTTAAATTAAACGAAAACTCAAACACTTTAAAATTTAACTCAAATCAGCATAAACAGATTCTTAATTAAACTTATTTTAACCTAATCCCTTGTACCATAATAGTTAATAGAAGTGTATATTATACTAAATACGAGTACATACAGAGTATAAGTAGAATTTTTAATCGAAATTTTGTTGTCGCATGAGTCAATTAAAGTTAAATTTTTAAGTAAAGTTAATAGTAGTATGAAACTAGCACAAGGCCTTTATGTATGAAAAGTGAGATTTTTATGAGATTTCTAGGTACATATAAGGTAGGTATGCGGGATGCACCATGCACTATACACTGTATTGAAGTTATATGGTGTACTGAAATGTAGTAGTAATACTAGGTATTTTAAGTCTTAAGAAAGTAAAAAACTAAGGGATTTACAGACTTTAGAAAAAGGTAAATTTTATAAAAAATTCAAAATGAAAATTTTAGTAGTGGGTTTGGCGTAGGTTTTGGCTCGATCCCGTGAAGATCAGCTCCAGCTCGAAGCTGATCAGTAGTTGAATTAGATATGATTTTGGTTAGTGTTTTTGAGCTTGAGATTTAGGAGTCTTGCTATTTGACTTGTCGGTTGAGCTGGAGTAATATAATAATAATAATTGATATAATTAATAGATATAAAAAGTTAATTTTTCATAGAAATTTAGCGGAGATATTTTGATAGAGTAGAAGTAAAATAAGAGTTTTTTGATTATTTTCAAGAATTTTTCACCTTAGTTTGGAACTTTTGGCGTCAGAATTCAACAAAATAATAGTAATCATACCAGTATTCGAACTTGTCATATTCATATCTAATCATATTCGAATCATATTTATACTCGTAAATAATACGAGTATAAATTAGTTATGGTTTAAAGATTAAATGCTTATGATAGCTACAAAATTTCAAAGTTGAATTCATAAAAATCAACTTAATAGTGACTGAGAAATATCGACTTTAAAATCTTTGCTTTCAGTATGTCTGTCAACTGGTTGTAGGTCTTACAGCCTTCAATTCATTCAGTTAGTTTTGAAACAGGAAAAATTCAGAATTTTGTATTTTTTAGATAACTTTCAATATTTATTACAATACTTTTTTTGTTAAATTAGATTTCCTAATCGATTTTAATTCACATTTTTTGTGTTTCAAAATTCTTATAGTTATAGTAGTTTTAGTTTTAGTTTTGACCCTCTAGTTAAAATTATATATTTTTTGAGATTTTAAAAACCTCAAATTGTCTGAAAGTTTGATTTCGAGTATCGTTAGAAAATATAAAAAAGGATATTTATAATCTTATTGAAATTATACTTATATACGAGTATAAAGTCTATCTCGTTTGATAGACTTTTCTTTTATGAACTTCCAGTCAATTTCACTATTTCTATAATTGCAAAAAACCTCTAAATTTCAAAAGTCTAGCCATAATGTATTTCAAACAAATGCTCATAAATAAAAAACTACTATGAATTATAACAAGTATAATTAAATATGGCATTTTTATTCAAATTTCCTAATTAGATTTCCAAGTGATAAATTACAAATTAATGCAGAGCAATTTGAGTCGTATTATTCTTGTTCTTATAAATTTGTTCTTGTTTTGTTACTGTTTGGCAATTTTGATGGAAATTCGAGCTGAATTGCAAATTACATTTAAACCAAATAAATTTTCTCATTGTAATATTACGAGTACTAGTACTTATACGTCTAATACTACATTAAAACTTCTGTATAGCGTACTCTGAAGGAAATCCTCTTTATAATCAGCTCAAAAAATAGCATAAAAGGGTTAGCATAAAAACCTTTATAAATGGAACTTCTCTCTGGTGTAAATCTCAATCAGATCTCAGATTCCATACATTTGCGAATTTTAAAGGGATTTTTGTTTATTATATTAGTAGAGTAGAAAGGTTTTTCTTTTGAGTTTACTAAATAGAGAGATTTTACTGTAGTCGGTACTAGTATTAGTAGTAGGGTACTGATAAATAATTTCGTTTGCTTATAAATATATTTTGTAACTCTTACAAATAAATTGGCTTGTTCTCGAACACTTGAGATTAGCCCTTGAAATCGGTATATTATGTTTAGTACTTGTACTAGTAAATAATATGTGTACTATACTATGTGCCAAATTGCAAGTTTTTCTTAGTAGTAGGTATTATGTACGAGTACTTTGTATTATGTATTGTATTATAAATCCACAAAAACTTAGGCTTACGTATATAATGTGTACTACTTAATGATAATGTATTTGGAGTAATCAATCTTGAATAAATGAAGTGGTACATATATTATATCCGACATTTTCTCGCTCGGTCGAACTTTTGATTGAACCCCCCACTAGCTCAGAATAAGAGAGATTAGCAATAAATTTTGCATTTTTACACCCATGTATAGGAACACTTTTCCCAATATTATGTATCAAGGTCAGCAGAAATACAAAATTACACAACTTAAGCATGCTTTAAAATCTTAAAATCTATTGTATTGTACCTAAATATTGCAAGGAAATGTCTAGGTATCCTTTTTTTTATTAATTTAAATGAAATTTTAAACCTTAAATTAGAAAAATATTTGAGATATTAGTTTGAGTCTGGTCTGAACTCTGAACTTGATAAAATAGCTTTTTAGTCATAAATAAATTCAAGTTTTTTAATAGTGAGATTGAACTAGTTAATGACGCTTGTACTACTTGTAAATACTTGGTAATAAATAATGTGATAAAAGTAACTAATCTTTAGTCACTTGTTAATTGTGCGAACTGATAATTAAAAAACCGTACATCACAAATTACACCAAGTTTTGAGATCCAGGGCCAACATCTGGGTCAAGTCAAAAGAATATCAAATTCCGAGTCTTTACTGATTATCCCCAAACACATTTAAATCTTATTTTGGATTTTTCCTTTTTGATTAACATGGGAACTTTTAAAAGGTTCATATAGTACTGTTACGTGTGCGGTTACTTATCTGAAATTTTTGTTGAAATGGCTCTATAAATGGCCATAAATAGACCCTATCCTATAATGGTCCTTCAAGCCAAGTTTATCTAAAATAGGCCCAAAAAGTTTTTGAATAATCTTCTGGACAAACAAACGTACATACAAACAGACGGACAACGTGCAAACAAAGTTGAATATAGGTATAGTGCTAATTTCGTTCGAACAATAAGTTATTAAATGATTCTAGTTAATGAATATTATAATTGTGCGAGCGAGCACTAACCTCTTATTCAACTTTGCACTTTGTCCGTCTGTCTGTTTGTCTATTTATCCTGAGGATAACTCGATATCAATTTACTAGTAGTTACATAATTATTTAATTGACATTTTAATAAAAGTCTGTAAATTCAATTTTTTAAAAAATTGTTCACAAATAAACCTTTTTTAAACCGTTATAAATGGGGTCCCTTTACTTTAAAGGATTTTGAAATTATTTTTAAGAACAACTTTTGAAAATCTAAAATCTAAAATTTAGTGTTTTAAAATAAAATACTCAAGAAATCAGCATTTAAGTTTCGAATAATTGCAAATACTAATTCACAAGTTCTATTTTTATTTATAAGTAAGGTATTAGGTAAGTAAACACGCAAAAAATTTCGAAAATTACATAATTTCATGTTATTTACCTATCTGCTGTTGAAATCCAGAGCTTACTATTCAACTTTGCTTGCACTTTGTCCGTCTATCTGTCCATATGTCTGTCTTTTTGTCCAAGGAATAACTCGATAACTACAAGTAGTGATAACTACGAGTAGGTCCTTTTGCATGAAGTTCAGGGGACCCTTTAACAGTTTCCCATGTTAATCAAATGGGAAAAATGAGGTTTAAGTGGCTTTAGGGATAATCGATGACGGAGATTCCGAATTTGATATCCGTGTGACCCAGGAGTTGACCTTTGACCCCGAAAATTGAGCTTTGAACCCGAAAAATCCTATAACTTGAGATTTAAGTGGTTTTAGATGTTATCGACGATGGAGATTCCGAATTTGACATCCATTTAACCAAAAAATTGAAATTTGACCTCGGAAAATGTGGCAAATTTAGATGCCTTCATCACTTTGCTTGCAGTAGTACCTTGTATTGTTAACTTTTAATAAGATTATAGGTATTATTATTCATTTAGGATTTGATTTGAGAATAATAGTTTGAAACTACAAAGCCCATTACAATATGCTAATATGAAATTTTACTTTTTATACTTTAAAGATATCAGAATGGACCAATTCATATTACATCATAAAATTTGTATTTGTAATATGCTTATCTTTTTGATCGAATTAGATAATTTTGACATTCAAGCTTGATTGAAATAACTTTTTATTTGGTCCCAGTTATATAACTCGTATGTACAAATATGTAGTACATAATATACTTACATACTAGACTTTGATAAAAAATTTAATATTTGGTAGATTTTTTTACCAACTTTTTTATCTCTATTTCGGGCCAATAATTTTCCAAATGGAAGGATTGGAAATTTCAAATGAAATGATATCGAATTTATTCCATTTTTTCCAAATTTGCCATTTTGCATAAACTCGATTTAACCCCTTCAGAGAATTGATTTCGGATGAAGTATTCTTATGTCCTTGTAAAGTACAAGTGGTATACTTTCTGTAAGTATAAAGCCTTTAAATCTCAAGATATATTTAATATAGTGATAGTAGTATTACTTATGTCTTCAACCACTAGATTATACTTATGCAAAATGAAGGATTTGACAAGAAATAGCTCACTTTTGTCAAAAATATTTAGATTTTAAATGAAAATTTCTGTTAAAAACTCAAAAATTTAATAGTTTTCAAGATTTAAAGAAATTTTTAAATATCCATAACGCTATACAGAAGTTCGAAATATCCATAAATGTACCTACTAAATAACCAGGAATTCTTCCTTTATCAAAAGTCCGCTTTCCAAAAGTCTCATTTGGTAAGAGTCCGCTTTCCCATTTGAAAAATTTCTGCTTTCCAAAAGTCTTATGGTAAATGTCCTATTGCAAAATATCTATGACAAAAATCCTATGGTAAATGTCTCGGTACTAAAATTCTCTTTCCAAAAGTCCTAGAACAGTAAAATTCGAATCACAATTTACTTACATTTTAAACATATTTCTTATTAAAACCAGTCAGATGTAAAGGGTCATAAATCATAATAGATATTTATCTAGAACTTTTAGTATCAGTGCATTGTAGTTAGTTGCTTTTTTCTATAGAAAGGTACATACTTAATACTAATATTTACCTACTACAGATGTACTCGTATTACATATTTCTTGAAAAAATTCTTAGACTTTTAGATAAATTTTGAATACTCGTAAATAGGTAGGTAAATAGGTAGGTAAATAGGTACATTAGGTGCTAAAACTAAATCAAATCATATCATAATCAAACAATTGTTTCAAAATATTCATATTTTCCATGAAATTTATTTTAGCTGTTCCCAGTTTTTAGACATGTAGTAATTTTAAGCCGAATTATTACTACAATAGACTTTGATAGTTTTAAAATTCAAAAGATTTTTACAAATCTCTAAATCTCTCTATATTTATGTCAATAATTTTCCATATGGAAGAATTTGAAATTGATGAGAGCTTATTATTTAGATCTTTTCTATATAAATTTGGCAAGGTCATAGATATTAAGTATTTTCTGAAATTACCAAATTCATTAGCTTGAATTTAATTTCAAAAATTTCTCACTTGGCTGGAGCTTTACTTGTATAAAGTAGTAGGAAATACTTGCATTTTTTGAAATATACTGCGGACGATCGGAAATCCAATAATAAAAGTGGTTTTCAATGAAAAATTCCTTTTTTTCTCGCTTTTTTACCAATCCTATATATAATACTATGTACTGGTACTACTGGTACTAAAATTACCAGCAGTAGTAGGGTACTATAGAAGTATATTGAAGTCGATATGAATTGTTCATTGTGAATGCAAAGGACATGAGTAAATTATGGCATTACAAACCCTTAAAATATAGTTTTTCTTTTCTTTACTTATTTTTAGTACTTACTATACTTTTTTATACTTTTGGGCACTTGAACTTCTTTAGTTTTAAGTTTCATAAAATGAGCAGGGAGAAATTGGGAGTATTTCCTTTTGCAGCTCATTACGAGAAAAAAATGTAGGAAATCAAATGAGCGAGTTGAGTTTGAACTGATTCTTTTGTTACATTATTGTTGGTACCTATATTTTGGTAAATATTGATAATTGGGAAAATAATAGAAAAACCAAACAGCAAACTACAAGAAAGAAAGGCCTTTAATATCTTAAAATTTGTGAACTCTACTTAAAAGTTCGATAATTTGACCTTAATGATCGTTTATCATTAATCATTACGTTTTTGGCTCAAATTTTTCTCAAAATTAATCTTAAATCTTTCGACTTTGAAAAGAACTGCAATAATTTTTCTCAGAAATGTCAATTTTTACCCACATTTTTGAAAAATTTGCAATAAAGTACCAAAAAAATGCAATTTATGCATGAAAAATTTGATAAAAATTCAATCTTCATTGTTCTGTACTCATTTGACCGGTCAATTTTTTGAATCTTTTGAAATTTTTAGACATTTTACTAATAGAAATACATCAATTTTTGACAAAATTTTCGAAATACCTATGTCAAGTACCAACAAGTAGTTTGTAAATTTTTGGCATTTTTGTTTTAAGTCATGTGGCAAGTGGCAGAGTGTATGAAATAAAGGGCTTGTTTTTCCCTCAAATAATAAAAGTAAAAAGGCAAAAAATATTTTTGTGCACTTACACTTCCCATTGTGTTAGGTTACAAGATCTAGTGCCTACATAGTGTAGTATAATAAGTACTAGACTAGGCCGATGATTTTTTTGTTATTTTTTTATTTTTTACTACATGGTTTTAGAAATCCGTATCTCCCTTGTTTGAAATCATTTCACATCATATCTGTTCAAGATCTATTATTATGGCTTATCTGGTGTTGTCTTTTGCCTTTTTTTATTCTTATCTCGAAGGCTCATGTCAATGTACTTTTTTTTACTTAAAAATGAAAGAACGTACTATCCCTATATATAGTAGTAGGGTATTACGGATTTTTGTGTAAAAAAAGTGCACAATAGACAAGACAATGAAAGTAATATATGACTTTAAGATTTTTTCCACTTTACCAGGATGTACTGTGTACTGACGATGAGTACTGTGTACTTGTTACTAAAACTAGTCGTAGGGTAAAAAAAACGTTAAAATACTCGTATAGATGGATAAATGTGGTGAGATTTTATTTTTATAGATTTAGGACGGAAAGGATTTACTTTCCCTCAACTTAAAAACTTATGTATTTCCCTCATTCTTAAACCCAAACACTTGCTTTCACTAGAAACACAGTTTTTAGCTCGTTTTTCCAAATATATCTTCAAGTTTTTGTTAAATTCTATATTAAACAATAGCATTTGGTCATTTGGTCATGATAATTAATAGGAACCAGTTTGGAATTATTGGGGTCATGTTGTCGTATAGGGGTTTTTTAGAATGTCTTGAGACTAAAAACCTTAAAAAGTCGGATTTTTTCCCTACTACCATATTTAGATGCATAAGGTCAAAAACCCAAAAATTCACGACGTTTTTCCAAAATTATCTCAAAAAGTCAGACTTTTTTTAGTAAAAACTTTTTTTAATTAAGTTGGCTGGATTGTACGAGTAGGTATGTTAATTTTGTTTAGAAAAGGTTATTTTGATAGCAAATCAGTAGATTAAGTTTGAATAAGTATTTTGATAGATATATTTTTAAAACTTAAGAGCCAAATACAATTTTTTATTTTAAAACGTCCATCAAATTAATGATTTCTGTAGATGAAATGAAGAAAATGATTTTTTAAATGCTTAGAATTAGGTCAAAAATATCCAAGACAGTACAGAAAAGAATTGCTAAAATGTTCAAAAGTCAAATAATGAAGTGTTTTTTGCTCATATTTTTAGAATCTTTGCCAGGAATTCACATTGTGATCAAATCTAAACAATTTTTTTTCTCATTTGCTATTTATAAAAATACTGATAGCGCCTACTAATAGTAGTAGGTCTAATTAAAAATTTATTTTTGAACAATTTGTGACACTATTTTATGTGATCCTATTTACTATCGTACATGTGTATAAGTGCTTTAACTATAGTATTGTTGTACCTATACTTTGAATTAGATAGGTACTTTTTCGGGCTTTTTTCCCAGTTTTGCAAATAATATTGGATACAATATATACAATCGTGATATTTGCCAAGGACTTGAAACCCCCCTTAGTTTAGCCCTAAAATACGAGTCAAGTCGTCAAGTTTGGTTTGGTTTTTTTTTTTATTTTCTTCATATTCTCATTGCAATCATATTTATTAAACCATAAGGACAATTGAGAGATTTCCAACCGAAAATTTTCTAGTTTATTCACCCATTGGCTAAATATATATTTATGGTTCTGGAAATATGTTCAGATTTATTATTATTATTTACTTTATTTACTCTTATTAACTATACTTTCACTCAACAGAAAAAAAATTATAAAAAAAAGAGATAGAAAAATTCTGGAATTAGTTTGCACTGAATACTTATATCCCCCTTGAAGTTTTACGATTTCCCCAAAAGCCTTTTTTTCCCAATACCCCCCATTATTTTTTATTTTCTTTTCTCAAATGGGTCACTAATCAGATTGGAACTTTTTTCATTGCCGATTTTGACATTTTTTTAACTTATCTTTGACCCCTGTACTAATTACCAAATAACTTTGATATGGGTAGGAAATTTTATAACAATCATTGCAATTTCTGAGGCACTATTTCTTATGAAAGGGACAAATAATGATTTCTTGCTAAATTTGTATTCTAAATGATCGATTTTGTCATGTTATTTGCTAAATTTTAAACAAAATTTTGTCGATTTTGACTCATTTCAACAAATATTTGCTATATTTAGACAACAGTATACATGATCTATCTATTATTTTACAAAATTTTGAAAATGAAACTGAATAAAGCTTTATTTGTCTTGTATTTTATTGATAAATTCGAGAATTTCGTTAAAAAATGTTCTCAATTTCAAACTTTTCCTTTTAAAAAGTACAAGTCTTGAATAAAATACAAAATATACTGACCACGAACCATATGGTGTTGTGGATATTTATTTTATCATAGTATCATTTGAAAGCTGAAACCCTGCAAATTTCTCATTTTATTTGCATTTCCAGACCATTTGAGCATTTTATTTTTATCACAATTTAAGTTTAAATACCGACTACTATAACTGTATAAGTATTAAGTATACATAGTAGTATTAGATACTGTGAAGAATTAATGTATTATTTTGGCAGGAAATGGCTGAGATACATATCTATGTGTAGGGTTTATGGATTTGGCTTTGGGTGTAATTTGTCGGATTGAATTATAGGGGACATTAGAGCCATCCTCTAGGCAATAAAAGTAAATGTGACAAGTTGTCATTTTTCACCTGAGGAATTTACCAGGCTTACTTACTATCATAGTATTAGTAAGTAGTACTAAAACTTGTCCTAGTACTACATAGTAGTACTTGTAATACAAGTAAATGGAACAATCCGATTATACCGATTCTTATAAATTACCTAGATAGTGCTATTAAATAATATTAAATATAAGATAAAATAATTATAATTCTAACCACATGAACACTTTGAGCAGTCGAACACATTTCTCTTTTCTCATGAACAAATACATACACATACACATAGGTTCATACAGATACATACCTATAGTTATGTAATCTAAGTCTAGCCCACACATTTTACACAATGTTAAGTAGATTCATGTGTTTTTTTGCCATTGTCAGAGCATGAAAAATGACAAAAAAAAATCTTATTGTTAGCTCTATAGTCAGTTATAGTCTCACTTTATTAGATCCTTTTCTATTTATAAATTCATAAAATATAAGATAAAATTGAACCATATGATAAAACAACACATAGAATCTTCAATATAAAGCGATCCTTATGGATCCTTAGTCTTTTGAGATAAATTTTTAGGAATTTTTTGCTATTACTGGTATAACTTAGCTTCACTTAATAATTCAGTCCATTTGATCAATTGAAAATGACCAAATATAAACCTATTTTGCATCTTATGTTTTGGGTCTACTCGTATACACTATACACAGTACCAACTAAAAGCCTGTAAATTTAATTTTATAAAAAAATGGTTCACAAATAAAACTTTTTTAAACTGTTTTAAATAGGGTTCTTTTGCTTTACCTAAAGGATTTTACAATGATTTAGAAGAGCAAGATGATAGATGATAGATGATAAAACTAAAATCTAAAATTTAGCGTTTTAAAATAAAATACTCAAGAAATCAGCATTTAAGTTTCGAATAATTGCAAATACTCGTACTGAAGTTCTATTTTTATTTATAAGTATTAGGTAAGTAAACACGCAAAAAATTTCGAAAATTAGCATAATTTCATGTGATTTATCTGCATTAGACTGTTGAAATGATTAAGAAATTTGTCACAAAGCTAAATAGAAGATATTTTGTTATAAAAAAATACTCAAATTTTTGTGAAATTGACATTAAAATTGATTTTCCTTTATAAAAAAGAGATTTACTCTAAAGAATAAGTAGGGTGCTACTTATAATTATAGTAAACCTACCTAATGAGCTTTTTGCTCAATTTATCAAGGATTTAAGAATTTGTCCACATTAATAAGTGAATTTAGAATTTAGAATGAGTCTATTAATTTAAGTCTTGAGCATAAGGTTTAGTTCAGAGTATAGTTCAGACACAGTTTAACTTGGTTTAAAACTACTTAAATTAAGTTAAAAATAACTTACTTATTGAGTATAATTAATGATTTTAATCTTGATTTTTTGAAGAAAATGAGAGGTTATATAAGTTCAAAAGACTTTTTTCCAAATCATTTAGAAAATTTCTAGAGTAAAAAGCCTATTTGAACTAGTAACGTATTTCTCCTCATTCATTTTTCTTTAATAAGTTCCTCCTATTGCATTATTTTGCATATTAAATGCTTACATAATCAAGATGAGTAATAAATCTAAAAGGTTTTGGGTTAAAGAATGATTTCGTTGTCTATAAATTGTCGAAATTCAGTCAATATTTTGTTGATCCTGAGTATAAATATTATATTTTGCAAAAAAGGTAAAGTAATTTACATGGCCAATATGCACCTTTTTCATTCTGTATCACAAATAATTGAATAATATACTGCAATATACTTATGGGTATTTCACAAATTATGATTTTAAAAGAAAACAATGAATCATTTCTAATAAATACTGGCTTTAAAAGTTAAATTATTTTTCAAACGTTTCATTTCGACAAATTTTCATTTGTACAGATAGTTATTGGTATACAGCGAATCAGCAATGGAACATTCTGTATAAACCTATGTATTATAATGGGTCTCACCTTTATCCTCATATCCTATTGCCTATTACGCATCTCCTATTACCGCATACGCCTATCCCCTATTACTACATACCCCTATTACAGCATCCGTCTATTACCGCATCCAACTTTTACCGCATAATAATATTTAAAATAAGAACAACAAAATTTTGCAAAATTGTGCATTTTATTACTCGTAGAATGGAGTTGAGAATGAAGTAGAAGAGGAAACCCCCTAATCAGTGCTAGTGCTAATGGTTTCGTTTGCCGAAATAAATACACGTAGAAAACGAATAATATTACTTATTGGACTTGTATCGAGAGCTTTGTTCAGCTGGTGCAATTAAAACTTTTGAATTCAAAATTAAATTGTATCGTGCACGTAATCACATCGCTGTTCCTAGAGATGTAGAACGCCGAAAACTTAAAACTCAAATGCACAATACAGCCTTAACTAGCCAAAAGAAACCATCACATATAGTAGCTACATTTTCCAAAAATTTGGTTAAGTAGATATAGATACATGCATATACTTGTGATTAGATGCATTTTACACATAGACATCAGGTGTAGTACGTTGTTCTTTTTTTAAATATAATTTTTTAAAATTATTATGCTGTAAAAGTTGGGTGCGGTAATAGACGAATGCTGTAAAAAGGGTATGCGGTAATAGGCGTTAGACGTATGCGGTAATAGGAGATGCTGTAAAGACCGGATTCCATTATAATTATAACCAAACCTACAAAACGATATTTAAGACTAAATATAGACAAATAAATACTGCTGATACCCATATAAAGGTACCTAATTAAAAACAATATTTGAGTTACGAAATATCTGTAGTATCCTTAAAGGATACAATTGTAAAATTAACTTTATTTGTCTATACTCGTATTTAGTCTTAAATATCATTTTGTAGGTTTGGTCATAATTATAATGCATATACAGATAATACAGAATTCTCAGTTTCTCAATTCTCAGTTATGAATTCAAATTCAAATTATGAAACTACAAGCAAATGAAAATTTGTCGAATTGAAACGTTCGAAAAATAATTTGACTTTTAGAGGCTGTATTTATTAGAAATGATTCATTGTTTTCTAAATTTAAAATCATAATTTGTGATCCTTAAAATACAAATAAGGGGTGTCACCCTTTACTTCATACCCTATTACCGCATATCCCATTACCGCATAACCTTTTACAGCATAAGTACCTATATTACCGCATACGCCTATTTTAAAAAAAGAAAAGCATATTACACCTGAATGCATGTAATCTGTAAGTATTCTGTATAATATGGTAAATCTATATCTACTTGCCTAATTTTATATACGGGTATGTACTCGAATATTTGTACAACCTAATCACTTCTTAATTTAAGAATAAGTTTTGCATGAAGGATCCTAATAGGGCTTAGTAGTGTCATTTTGGCAAAAATTCCAGAATGTCCAGGCCCTTGGGGTTCAAGGGACCCTTTAAGGGTTCCCCATGTTAATTTAATGGGGAAAAATCAAAAATGAGGTTTAAGTGGTTTTAGAGCTAATCGATGACGGAGATTCTGAACTTGATATCCGTTTTACCAGGAAGTTGACCAGGGAGTTGACCTTTGGCCCCGAAAATTGACATTTAAACCCGAAAAATGCTATAACTTGAGATGTAATTGGTTCTAGAGGTTATGGGTGACGGAGATTCCGAGTTTGACATCCATTTAACCAAAAAATTGACCTTTGGTCCCGGAAAATGGGACAACTTGAGATGCCTTCATCGCTTTGCTCGCACAATTAATAATCAACTGCTTGTGAATTGATTAAATCCTAGTATGTGGTGGTTTTTACCTTGTATTGTATAAATTTTAAGAATATATTAGATATTATTATTCATTTACTAAAAGGATTTAATTTGAGCGTGTCCAGTCAACTGGCCAAAGTACAAACTCAACAAAAACAAACTGGCCAAAATACAAACTCGACAAAGTACAAATTGTACAACATTAGTATTTGTACGATTTACGATTAGGATAAACATTATACAGTATGAATGTATTAACAAAAATATTATATCTACCTACTTGTATGTATTTATTATTAAAATTTTTGACAAAAGTTTGTATTTTGTCGAGTTGTCTTTGACGAGCTTGTTTTTGTCGAGTTTGTACTTTGGCGGATTGACTTTGTCGAGTTGACATAGGATCGATTTGAGAATAATTTTTTGAAATTCAAAGCCCATTACAGATACAATATGATAATGTGAAATTTTACTTATTTTACTTTAAAGATATCAGAATGGACCAATTCATATTCATCATAAAATTTGTATTTGTGATATGCTTATACTTATATCTTATTTGATCAAATTAGGTAATTTTGACATTCAAGCCAAGCTTGATTGAAATAACTTTTTATTTGATCCCATTTATATAGCTAGTATATGCAAATATGTCGCTGCACAATGAGTACTTAGATATTAAAAAGTAGTTGGGTACCGAATCATTTGGGTTAAAGTCAAAATTCAAAATTCAAAATGGGTCAATCAAAAGCTAAAAGTGGTCAAAATTTGTCAACATTCATTTACAAGTAAATTTTGACATGGGTTAATTGGATATCCTCATGTTGAATTTGGGTGCCCAAAATTGGTAAAATGTTAATTCTATTTGGGTATTTGAGTATACCCAATTACCCTCTTGTGTAGCTATACTATTACCTATAGTATTTAGCGAAATAATTGGTCAAATAAACAGATTTTCATTTGATTTCATATTCTTTGAAAATTATTTGGTAAAAATATAGGTACAAAAACCTAAAAAATAAATGAGAAATTTTGCTAGATTTTGTAATGAGATGTTAAGTATGAATAATTGAAATCCCGTCATAAAAATTTATACTGAATTTCCAGAAAATTTCATTTGTTGCTCTAATTGAATTATTAATTTATTCTCGACTACGACTATTATCCTTGCCCATTACTATCACTGAAATAAATATCACTGTTCTTGGTTCTGATACTAACTACCATATATATAGCTACAACTTGTACGATAAGTACACTTGAGATGGTAGTAAAAATTAATTTTTTACTTCGATATATTATTCTATTTATACTAGTTCATAACCTTAACTTGAGGGTTTTGGACTATTATGTCAGTATGTTAGTATAAGAAAAGTATACATAGATAGAAAAAGTAATCTCAGCAATTTCTCCCTTTTTTCTTTCTTGTCATTATCATTTATTTTAGATATTTCGAGCCTAAAGTCTTAAGTATTGAAAGAAATGAACATTTTCCTAAAAAAATTTTAGGTATCCTTATAAGAAAGTAGAGTATTAGAAATAATCGCATTTTACTTGCATTTTATTAAAAAAGTTTATCACTTAACTAATCTTGTAATACTTACTTATACTAGTACTAGTACTATTACCTATAGTACATTTTGAATGATTATTTTTTTTGGTTCCAGATGTCTGAAGAGATTTTCTCGGATTTTTCATTTGATATGGTCAACTCTACAAGTTATGATGAAGTCGGCTGGAATGAGACGCTGAATTTAAATGCTACTTTATATGAAGAATTTCCATTAGATCCACTGGAATGGTGGGAAAAGGTGATTTAACAACTCATATATTTGAAAAACTTTAAGAATTCAGATGAATATCTGAAAAATTTTGCATGAAATTCCATATGAAATCACTGATTACATATGGAATTTCCTATCAAACCTATCTACCTATATGTAAATCTTGACACCAGTAATTTACTGATATTAACTAAAAGAGATAATTTTAAACTCAAAATACTTCTCGTGTAGACTTTTTTGACACATTTTGTCCCTTTTTTATTATTTAACCGCCTTGCATTTACTATTTTTATCAAATGATAGATTTAAAAACTCAGTTTCTGGTTTCTAAAAGCTTGTAGCTGAAAGAAACTATACATTTAAAGATACCATAAATGTACACACCTTCAGATTTGATCATACTCCGTATTTGTGTTAAAATTAATCAAACTTTTTGACATACCTAGCCCATATGTACCCAAGCAACTTTTTAGTTTAATTTGTTCAAAATTTATCCATTTGATTTGATTTATTGTTGGTAGATGTACAATGTACAATAATTTGTATGAAATTTGAAAAAATTGAACAAATTCTAAGAAAGAATTTATAAATTTGATGGTCAAAATCAAGTCAAATATCCATTTTAATGATCCTACTTGTAGGAGTAGGTAATGTAGTAGTGTTTCTCAAATTACTATACGAATTTTCTTTTGCTTTTTCAAAAAAAAGGTGATTTGGTCGATTTTATTTGGGACCCTGGTCATAGTGGCAAGTTTGGGGAATATAATCGTCATATGGATCGTTTTGAGTCAAAAGAGAATGAGAACTGTCACAAATTATCTACTAGTCAACTTATCTATAGCAGGTAAATATTACGTAATACTTAATATGTATTCCATTTTGTAAATGTAGATAGGTATCTACCGATAATCTATCTGTATTTACAAAAAAATAAATTTGATTTTCTTAATATTTTACCAAAATTCAAGTTTTACAAGTTGTTTATGCATCATTTTGTTACAAAAATTTCAGCTCTAAACATACACCAGTCCGACAAATCAGTAAAATAAACATATACGGTATACGAGTACCTATCTATATCTGTATAATGCATAATATTATAATTATAATGCACATGCCTACCATGATGTCGCTTTCCACAAAATTTTACACTTTTTCCTGCAAAAAGACTCAAAATTTGACTAAACTATAATGCAAAGATTTAAAAATTCAATGGTCAGATTCTGATAATGAAAGGAAAATTTCCTTTAAAATTAAAAATAGAAAATCAAAGATATTAATAGCGAAGATTCACCTAAAGAATAAAAATCCAAATATTGTAAAATTATATTAAAAAATGGAATTTAACTTATTAACTACTAATTACCTATTATATTTTTACTAAACTTTAAAAAAAAACCTTAATGATCAAATTTCTAATTACTTTTTCAGATGCATCTGTGAGTACGATGAATGTAATCCCCAATTACATATACATGCTAACCAACCATTGGCCTTTTGGAACCATTTATTGCAAAATTGTGCAATTCACGGCTGTACTTTCGATTTGTGCCAGTGTTTTCTCCTTAATGGCCATAGCTTTTGATAGGTAAGGAAAAAATTTTCCCATTTCCCCTACTTTTATAAATCTCTTTTCTAGTGCTACATTCCATTCCATTTTCGATTATTTATACTTAACTATTAACTATGCGAGTATATGCACATACATAGTCTATAAAGTGCTATAGAGAAGAATCCTGTCAATTTTTTGGAATAACAAAAAAGTTGAGAGCTTAATGGTTCAAAATACAATGAGGGTGAAACATCGATCTCAGATTTCACCTAAAAGTAAAAGTAATGGAAATGGAAATGGTTTCTGTTACTTACCACTTACTAGTAGTATTCTCTGTAGTGAAATGATACTCGTATTGTATTGTAGTTAATGGTAAAAAGAATTTTTCTATACATTTATTTACACAGTCACAGATATAAATGCTAATAGTATAAATAAATACAGTTGTCAGGTACTGTACGAATACTATAGACATGTACATACAAAATATGTTGGTATATTATTGCTAGTAGTACTTGTAGCATCAAAAGTATCACAAAATTGGCTATCAGATTTCAGAATTCAAATTGAGATCAGGTCAGACCGAGCCGGATCATTTTTATTATAATATTACTTTAATGAAACCATTATCATTAAAATAAATAAAGGGAAGGGTATCAGATGGAAACAACTTATTTGCTACTAAAAGTCATTATTGACTCTTACAGGGTACATTTCATTTCATTTTATACTACGAATATAATATTTTAATTTGTTGATATTTACTAATGTGATGTATGTTGTGTAATCAATCTTGGACAAATTAAGTAGAGGTAAAATTGATAAGTAGGGTAGGATATAGTAAATATATGCAGCACAGATTTCAAAAAGGTTGAAATACAGTACTTCTTTTAATCCGATTTTAAAATAACTGCTACAAAGTATATTTTTGGCCTTTTGAACTTTTGACCTTTTGAAATTTTATCAAGGAGTCTAGTCACTTTTCAAAATAATCTTTAACTGGCTTTATGACTCCTTAGCAATTTTATTACTGGTTTTCAAAAATTATGTTAAAATTAACGTTTTTACGAAATAAAAAAGTTTCGTGTCTGATTATTAACTTCTGTTTTTGAGACTTTTTTCATATACAGAGATGTAGGTAGTTAAAATTTCTCATTAATCATTTCATATATAGCTTTATGGCTTGTTATTTGCTTATAAAATTTGTTTTACACAGTAAAAAATAGAAATATTTAGCTCATTTTATAAAATAGAAGCTAGCTAAAGATATCACATTTTTGACTTTTGACCTTAGTATAGGTACCCCACTTTCCAAAAACTTGAAATTTCTAAAAGATCCTATAAACTTTTGCAAATGTAAAAGTTCTAACCATAAGATACAAGTAGGTACTTACATAATAAATAGATGTATGATTGTTCTTATAAGAATAAAGTGGTTTCCATTTTGACTCCTTCCCTCTTAAATTATTTTATTTGTAATGTAATCTTTTAATGGAATGTTAAATACATTAAATCCATTAGTTAAATTAATTTATTATCCTCAATTCGAAGAAAGTTAAAAAATGTTTATACTTTCGATTATTTAAAGGAATCAAAAGCTTTTGTATGGAATTATTTGTACCTATACATGTGTATAATGAGAATCATAAGCTACTTAACAAATGTACAAAAACAGTTTGAAATTCTTGAAAAAGGATGATATTTTGAAGCTCTACCGATTAGCTTAAGTAGACAGCTTATTACCTACCTACTATGATAAATGTAAATCAAAATTGTTAAAAATAAAAGTGGGTTGCAATAATTGTCCTTTTGTAAGTATTTTTCCTAGAGATAGGGTATTTAATTGTAATTCAAAAAGGAAACAAAAGGATTGTTTTTTTTGCATTTGCTAATGTTGTTTAGTCTAGATTAAAATTGAAAAGCCTATTTACAAGACTGTCTAGACTTTTATAAGGAAATTAGCTTTATCAATTACATGTTTCAAATCTCAAAAACTTTCAAGTGAAATCATTTTTATAAACAATTTTTGCTTAAACTGTAATTATATTTTTATATTTTTGAAACCAGAATCATCCAGAATCCTCAATTCTCAAGAATGTCTTTAGATAATTTAATAATTTAAAAAAACTTTTCTGAAATTTTATTACACCAATCGACAGGCAAGAAATCAGCATAAAAGAAGAGCTTTCTGGCCTTTATATAAGATTTACGGTACAAAGACCTGAAAGCCTTTCCAAAATCTTGGCTCAATTACTCGTATTGTACAAAATCATTAGGGTAGTTTGGTTTTTAATTAGATTCCTAAATGCTCGATAGTAAATTTGCAAACATTTCACAATCCTCAAATGTGCCTTGTAAAAATTAATGCAAAAAAATAGAACACCTAAGCTATTAAAAAAATAAAATTTTATTAGGATTCCATTATATAATTTGATTACAAAATATTTGCATTTTTATTCTTAAAAGTTGATTTCTAGTGATTTTCACATCAAAAAGGCTTTTATAAAGAAAACCTTTTTTTAAGTTGAATTTTAAATTTCAGCCAATGATATGCGTAGGGTACCTTATACAAAGTAGTTTACAAAGTAATCAAAGTTATTTTAAAATTTTTAAGAATAATCACATTCCATTTTCGATTTAAACTCAAATATGATAAGTAGTAGGGTACTAGTACCCTACTTATATAAGGTATCGTAATGTTACAAAAGTAGTAGTTTCAAAGTTTTAATGGCTTTAATTAGTATATATTTGCATTATTATTTCCATTATCATTACATGGTTAATGTAAGTTGATAGTACCTCTAACTTACTAATATTTCTATGACTTGTAAGAGTACGAGTAGGGTACATACCTACAGTATATAAAGTAATATTGCTAATTTGATGTACCTATTCTTATAACTATGTAGGTACATTATATCGAAAATAAGTCGAATGAAACTTGATTAAAATTGAAAATACACTCAAACTAAATAGACTCATGGACTCTGATAAGTAAATATTAATAAGGATATTATTTTGATTATAGTTTTATGGAGATTCGAGAATTCTTTGACTATATCTCTGTGAAATTGGAACAAAATCATTTCTCAATTGATTGTTTTCATAACAGAATCTTGATTACATTATGAAACATGTATGTAATGTACTTTTGTACTATACATTTGTATGTATGTATGCAAATTATATCGATGAATTTATTAGAATTAATGGCATCTCTACATGCAAATCATTTGAATTTAATCCTTTGTCTAAATACCAATACTACATATTCATGTAATATAACGACAGTATTATCTGATTCTATGTTCAATTGTCAAATTGTAAAATAGACAAAAATTCTAAATCTCACCACATAAAAAGAAATTCGAATCTACTGATATCATAAAGGGTTTACTAAATTTCAAGTTTCAAATACTCAAAAATAATTTCAAATTCAAATTTAAATTTGACCAAATTCTTTAATAGTATAATTTGTCCAAACACTATCAAAATTTTACAAAATTTGAACAGATTCACAGATTATTACATAATTTGACCAAATTCTTTTAAAATGTAAGAAAATTCTTTCAAAATTTGACTATACTCGTATATATCATAGTATTCAAACCTGTCAAATTATTTGTAGATTTGCTGGTCTAACATATCTGTAAAAATCAGTTTTAAATTTGGACATATTTGAATTTGACAAATTAGCATGAACCTTCTAATAGGTATTTATAGTAGTACATAGTAGCAGTAGTATACTCCGTAGTAGTTTAATGTATTCAGAGAAAATACATAATATATACCCATGTATGTAATATCATATAATGTATTTCAATTTCAAGCTCATCATGTCAAAAGAATAATAGGTAAAATTCTAACTGTATTTACAAATCGTACTTAAGTCGACGTTAACTACAAGCTTTCATGAGAAATAATTTTAATCCAACATTTGAATAATCGTCAATTCGAACCTAAATACCCGTATTTATATCTAGTATACTGATATGAAATACATAGTACGTAGTGCAGAATAGAAAACTCTTCAAGTATTTGATATTTTATACTGGTATTCAAATATTTCTAACTCATTCCTTGAGTTAAATTGGTTCTATTAATAATCAGAATAATGAAAGGTTCAGTTCAATCATACTTATCCAGATAATTAAAATGTTTTTGATATCAACCAGAACTACACCTATAAAACTCGAAATTTGAAATATCAGGGGTAGTTTCAACATTTCTTTTACTATTATATAATATTGGATTTTCATGATTGGATTTAATGAATTACTTATAATTCAATGGTCCCAAATCCGAATGAGGAAATAGTTCATGCCAAAATGCGTCAACTGATTCAAATTTTGAAAATCGGAATATCTAACTTTCTTACCATTTATCAAATGGAATTTTTTTTAAAGTAGGTATTCTTCAGATTCTTTAAATACATTGACTTTCAACATGGTTTTAGCTTAATGCTAATGTACAAAAAAAGCCTTGTTATTCAGCTATAAAAAACCAAGTTTTATTACAGTTGATTTGGACATTTACGTTATGAATTATGAGTGAATTTATCTAGCAGATCAGATTTGAGAATAAAATTTGAATTTTCATAACTTATTGTTATAGATTTAGTTAGTTCAAATAGAGAAGCAAGCGACTATTGACTATTAGGACGAATATATAGAAAAGTTTCATAGGTAGAAGTTTTAATATTGCATTTTTGGAATGATTTGAATTTCATGATTTTGATCAATTTTCATTTGCAATTTCAACCAAGTGAATTGTAAAAGACCAAAATTTTTACCAATTTTGTTTTTTGATAACAGCTCGCTAGACCTTTATTTTTATCAATCTAAAAGTTGAAAAAATTCAAAATCCTAGGAATAATTTTCAAGTTTGGCTTTTCATTTGACACATGTGACACATTTTGTACTTTTCAAAAAATAAGTAATTTGAGTTAAAAAAATTAACATTATTTCTTTTGACCTGTACATTTCTGGTTAACGGTTTTGAGATTCGTGATTTCTGTTAAATTCTCTATCGATTTCATGTAAGTACAAGATTCGAGGCTAATATACAGCTAAAAGCAAAAAGAAAAAATCTCGATATCATTTTGGATAACCCTGTATATTTATACTGTTAGAAAAGGACTGACTGTCGATTTACAGTCAGTTCATTTTCGATTGACCTGATCTATTGATATTTTTGTCAATTTATTTTAGAAAAAGGTCATAAAATTTGGGAAAAAGAATGAGAACGAGAAGTATACTAAATAACAATCCTGAGTTGATGTGTTATTTTGTATTTTGTATATTAAGAAACTCGAAATTGGTATTGTAATATTACAGATATATTGTAAAGCCATATTGTAAAAAAGGTTGAGATATTTGTCTTAAAAATAATTATAGATGTTTATGTTTTGATTCTCATATTGTATTTTATAAATCAAATTTTTTTTAAAAATTCTGAAAATTTTGAGCTTTACATAATATTTCTAAAATCTAGGTATATGCAAATTTCGAAATTTACACACGTTTCCACAAAGTGTTTTCCACTTGTTTGTAAGTTATCTATACATTGAGAGATGTTTTACTCCTGATTGCTCATATTTTGTCATTAAGGTACTATCTTATGTGTACAATGAAAATTTAAAATTTCCTATACAATAACTTGTCTATACTACAAAATATGCACATATGTGTTAAAGCATAGGGAAATTTAATTCACCTTTAGCTAATTATATCTAATTAGTAAGAGTATATCTAATTATATCTAATTTCCAAAAATAAATGCAAAACTGTTAGTGTTCCAATAGTCCAATAGCTTTCAGAAAAGTCCACTCTGAAGTTCGTAGGTCAATTGGTTCAGGCTGGACAAGTGGTCAAGATTTTTGGATTTTTTTGTCCTTTGTTCTGAAGATGAGTTCTGATATCGCCAAAAAAAATGTGAAACTCTTCCTGATAGCGTATTTTTTGGTAGCCAAGACTGAACTCAATGATAAGATTATGCACTTTCTTTATATCTGCCATTATATGAACCGATATTGACAAAATTCTATTCATTCAGCTCTGAAAAACCAAATCTTTCCATGTATTTTGTTAAACTTAGGCCTAAACTCAGATTTTCAGGGCATAATTCAAAAATATTCTAACCTATATTCTTGATTGAAGGAATAGTCTCAAACCTATCCGGATTACAAAAGTCAAGATGATATTCAGCTCTAAAAAACCCAGTCTTACCCACCTTTGTGCATGTATTTACCAATTTACATAAATAAAATTGTTATACCTACAGCCTACATAGGTAATACCTATAATAATTCTAAAAGTCTCATAACAACACCAGGCCAATTTTAGGCATGTTAATTGGAATGTTAATGCTATTTCTTTTGACCTGTCCATTTCTAGTATTAACGGTTTTGAGATTCGTAATCTCCGTTAAATTCTCTGTCGATTCCATATAAGTACCACTTGTTAAAATGTACAAGATTTGATACAGCTAAAAGCAAAGAGAAAAAATGTCAATATCATTTGGATAACTTTGTATATTTTACTCTGTTAGAAAAAGTATGTTGATTTACAGTCAGTTCATGGTCGATTGACCTGACCTATTGATATTTTTTGGCAATTTATTTTAGAAAAAGGCCATAAAAGGCCATAAAAGGGAAAAAGAACGAGAACGAGAAGTATACTAAATAACAATCTTTGAATTTGATTGTTGATATATTATTTTGCATATTAAGAAGCTCGAACTTTACAAAATAATAATAT
>JAQIXA010001343.1:0-25695 GCA_034699045.1 Nanhermannia cf. coronata Gr-Ori-00579 | reverse complement strand
TACTACAGGTCCAGCTACCCATCAAACTACTATGGACTTTACAACAGCTACTATTAGAAATTAATTGAAATTAATTCCAAATTCAAGTCAATTTTTTCTCATTTCTTACGATGTTATACATATTGATAGTCGAATGTAATTGAATAAAAAAAATCTGAATCTGAACTAATTATAAATTATAGAAATTGGTCATAAAATATAGGACCTATCAGTAGAGTAGATACTCTAGAGTACTCTAGATAGTAATCTTTAGTTTTTTTCCCAAAATTTTGAAATAGTATCAGTACCTATATTATACGAGTAATCTAAGGCTTACCAGGATAAAAAGTTGAGATCATTCGCACCCAAAATTTTCATTTTATTTTTCCTCAAATTGAGAAATTCCAACTGATTGAAAAGTATATTCCAATCTTGATGTATAGTCTCTATTCGATTCGACTCAAGGTTTATTTTTTTCAATTTGAGAGAATTTTTCAAAGGTGATTGATAGTAGGTATTTGGAGAGTCCTCAAAATTGATCTTGTTATAAGAAAGATCGATTTCTTCAAGATTTGATAAATTTTCAAATGCTTTTGAATCCACTGTTTCAATCTAAAAAAATCATAAAATTCATTAATTTTTTTTGTCAAAAAACGAAAAATGGTGCAAAATTACATTAAGTTAAGCTATGAATAGATAAGTAAGTGCCTTGTGGAAATGTGTTTTTTACAATAAATATGAATGACTTGTCATTTCATTCACATTTTTAGACAAGTTTTTCCTTATGAATAATGGATTATAAAGTTAATTATTTTGTTGACTAAAAAGCACGATTTAATTCAAAAAAAGTTCAAAATGATCAAGTACAGCTCTCCTGAAATATGGAAATGCTTAGGGCAGAACTTAATTTTAAAATTTTGACAAATTTTTATCAAAAATATGAGAAATTGGACTTGAAATTTTAATTTGATTTTATTATTTAATTTTGCATTTAGTCAAAATTTATAGCAAAGGTCAATTTCACAATAATATTAGACAGACAGACAGACAAACAGACATAGTAGCTCGTTTTTATGATAAACTGTGCAATTACAAAAGCTGATAAAAGTTATTTATTTTTAAACAAAAGAAAGGAAATTGAATGATTTTAATAATCAAAGTAAATACTTTGAGTTTTAAAAAGGCTCATTAATCTACAGCAGGATATTGCAGAAAAATGGTGATTTTAGTTGTACAAAGGGACTTATGCATACTTTTTGAGAAATTCTTTGAAAAATATCAGGCATTTAAAATGCATTTTTGTCAAAATTTTGACAATTTTAGAGCTTTCTAAATGATCTAGAGCTCTGAAATTTTCAAGAATTTGTAGACTACTCCGTATTTAACATTAAATAGCCATAAGACCCCTTTTCTCAGGCTCTATCCTATTCAAATTCAAATGCTAACTCGAAATAACTCGAAATCTGTTGACTACATTATGAATAGAATTATGAATTATTATGTAAAAATTTCATATCTACGAAATATTGATTTTAAGCAAAATTTATATTTGAAATTTGTAACTCAAAAGGAAATTACATTTTTATATTCTGAATTAAGCCCTGACATTGACATTGGGTATTCAAATATGTAGTAGGTATAATAATATTTTATAAAGAACATTCTAGGCTTCATAGCATAATATTATAATCATAAATATTCGATTTTAATGTGTTTTTTTAAGTCTGGCTTGATTATATAAGGTTGAGATAATAGATTATGAACAAGTTCTCATGATATAAGTATTAGCATTTGTATGGTATAATAAGCAAAATATTTTAGAAAAATAAGGTGAGAAAATAAAAATCAAAATCGGTATGATTTATCTAATTTTTTAGCTCGCTTTTAAACCACATATTGTTCAGCTTTTTTTGGAACAATTGTCTCAAAATTTGGTTTTTCCGAGACTTAAATTGGTAAATACTTATGCACTTGCACTTGGACTATTATTGTATACAGATACCTACTTGAACAGCAGGTATCTAGATCGAAATTAAACTAAAACTAGCTAAAAAAAATGGCAAAATTGGAGCTTTTGCGATTGTTTGAGTTTTAATTACTCAAATGTTTTTTGAGTTTTGAGCCAACAAAGTATCGAATAAAGCAATTAGAAGCAAATTATTTATCCTGCTGATTTTATGAAAAATACCCAGGAATATTTCAAATTTCAAGTAGATATCTACTAATATTTGATATAGAAAAGGGTAATTAAAATGTAATTATCTACCTGTTAGTTTCTTAAATTTATGATAATATAGTGCTTGTTAGTTATGCAAGGGATCTTATGATCATTTTTATCGTTAGTTTTTGAAATATATCAGGCTTCAGACTTCAGGCTCTATAAGCTACTAAATTTTAGTTCACCTCAATTTTGGTTGAATTTGTCCTATATTTTAAGACTAACTTTATCCTTTTATGAAATTAAACCAAATTTTGTTTAGTTTAGCTTAGGTTAGGTTAGGATTTTTTAAAATTTTGGGTTAATTTCATCCAGTTAGACCAATAATATAAGAGTAAATTCAACCAAAATAGGGATAATATGAAATCGGAGTTCAGAGCCTTTATAAGCTTATAAGAAATCATGTGGAATTTTGTAATAATTTTGAAACCTTTAAGTACCCTACCTTCTGATGACCTAGAGGTCTGAATTATCAAAATAAAGTTATGTGCCAAGTATATTTTTTTTGAAAATGCGTAATAGTAATGATATTTGACATAAATTTTGGGCAATATTTCATAATTTTGAATAAATTTTCAAATAGTGATTTTTAAATACGTAGGTACATTTATATACAAATGGTAATTGTAAATATATATTGTAGAGATATCATTTCCACTAATCGTAAGATACTACACCTACATACATACATAGTATGTACAGTAGGTTTGTAATAATGACAAAATACATTCAAAGAAAAGCAAGAGCGAAAGTGATTTTTTATTCTAAATTAATTACTCAGCCATGATTAATTTCTTACAAATAATAATAATAATTAGTATATTTGTGAGTATATTTCGTCATAAAACCTTTATAAATGATAATTCAATAGATGATATTAATAATACACATATAGATACATAAAATATAATATATATGTGCATTTTATAATACTCTTAATGATATGCTAATTGTGCCAAAGTTCAATTATAGACACCTATCATGACATGATTAAAAAAAAGTTTTGCTGTTTATCTATTCAATTATACCATTGCATTTGGTAATTTAATGATGTTAATTGGTATTAATACTGTGATGTGATAATATGTCATACATTTATTACATAAATGCATAATACATACATACATAGATACTAATGTAAGTATGTAGTAAAGATTCGGAAAAGTTTATTTTGGATATTTTTAAATAAATTAATTGATTAAACATTTTTTGGAATTTTGCAGATTTCTAGGTCGAAAAAAAGGTTTTTTAACGTTTTAAAATATAGGTAGGTACCTAACTAAACTTGTAAAAATTTCAATAAACTAATCTTCAACCTTTCTTGAAATATTTAGACCTCTTGGGGTACAGAGAGTTTACCAAATATACATTTTTATAAGAAAAATATCCAAACAAAAAAATCTCAAAATGGTCATTTTGATGGATAACTATAATGTATAGGTAGTAGGTAGTGTAAAATTCAAGAAAAACATACAATTAGGATACCCTACTAAAGATTATATAAAATCTTTATAAATTTTTTAAAATGATATAATAACCTATGTGTATAGGTATATAACATTCGAATGTAGTTGGTTTTTATTTATACTACTGACTGTTAGTATTATAAGTATAGGTAGGGTACATAAAGAAAATAGCTCAAAGGTAAATATAATTGAGCATACTTAATTTGTGTACAATTGTAAGAGACTTGTGTGATTATATAATAATATTTTTTTATCAAAAGTGAATAAAATGGCTATTTTTTTTTTAAAAAAAAAGGTCCTTGCCCGACATTAGCCCTTTCAAATCTTCAAAAAATATCATTAATTCTTTTGAGCATATAATGCGATGTAATGCACTATTATATTATAATCTATTTGGTCATTGCGAAATACTATAGGGTATGTATGAACTGTATGTATAAAGGTATATTTTTATACTTTGTATATTTTAAATGGGAAAAAAAATTAAAGTGTGAGGGTGGATTATTCTTAAAGGAACAATTCCAAGTCGAAGTTGAATTGAAATTGAAATAATAATAAATAAACTCGAAGGTCTCTGCATGTGGCTATTTATATTAGGTACATACTACACAATACTGACACAGTAAGTATATACATACTAGTACCTTACACTCCAAGTATAAGATAAATAAAAAGTTATGAATGATACTTTTTATTTTTATTACGGATTCGTCAAAAATTAAAACTCTATTTTGCAACCCATTTTTTCAAGGCCTTTTACTAAAAGTACATTCTGTAGAAGTAAAATTTAATTCTTTCTTTTGTACTGGATTGGATCTCAACTTTTTTTTTACATCATAATAATATACGATTATATACAAAGTACCTATTCATACACTTGATTCTAAATTTTATTTTTAAAAACGTCAAAATTTTCGAGAAAGTGACTTATTTGATTATAAAAAATGATAATACATGAAGGTATTGTATGCTATTATAGGTAAATTATTCGATTTTTTTTTTAAATTCTTAAAAATTCTTGAACGATATTGATAATAGATATATTACGAGTGTGATACACTGGTTTGACATGTTTTTAAAAATCTCAAACAATGAAATAAGGGCATATTATTTAAATATTATAGGTATTTTTATTTAAAATAAATGGTCAAGTATGGTTTCGGTTGGTTAAATGTCGCTTTTACTTGATAATTGAAATTGAAAGCAATGATTGTAATTGTAAAATTAGTAATTACTACTGAATAGTAAGTATAAGATAATAAGGCTTTTTTTATGGTAAAATTAAAACTTTGTGAGGTGTGCGTATCTCGGTTATATTTCAGTAGTAATTTATAGTATGATTACATTAATGTAGAAATCGATATGAATGGGACGTGTCATTTTGCAACTTCTCAATTCTTTGTGATGCCATGTGATGCAAAAAACAATAGAGTTTTCTCAATGTGTTCAAAAGGTGTTAAATTAGTGGTAATTAATTGTTATGCTCAGTTAGTTAGTTAGCTAATTAATTAGGAATTGAGAAACCTTTTCGGTGTTTTTCATTAATAAAGTGGCAAGTAAAAGATCCCTTAACTTCAAAAAAAAAAAACTTGACACGATGAGTTAATCATTTTGGTATTTCCATTTTTATTCCTACATACTCGTTAAATATATCAGAATCAAAGTAGTAAGCAGTAATGTACCTACATCAAATTCAGGGTTTTTATAAAATTCTCAATAAAATAATACTGATATTTTGTATTTTCAAATACATTCCTATATCACAAATATGTTTTATATAAAAGTAATTCTGAATTTCATTCTAAAAGAGATCTTGAATCAACTTAAAATTTTTTTAAAATGATCAAAAATATAACTAAAATCAACTTAAATAAAAATAAAAATAATGTAGGTGCCCTTACCCTATTACGTATAACTCGAGACTATGTATTACTTTACTTGCTTATAAAAGTAGGTATGAAAAAGTAGGTAACATAGGTACTAAAAGATTTTGAGGCTTCGGATACTTGATTTCATCAAATTTAATACTCTCAATTGTATTACCTATAAATAGTATGTATAGGTAAAGTAGAAAATAATTGCATTTTTACGGTCAATTCACGAAGTATAAAATTGTATATAATCCGCATGAATAGTAGTAGAACACATTGATCAGCATTATAAAATACATAATAATAAAATAAAATAGGTAGTAGATAATTGAAAAATTAAAAGTGTTGTTCTTGAGCGAGTCAGCACCTTGAGTCACTTTTTTTGGGTGAGGGTAATATAATAAGTTTTTAAAGAGAGGGAAAGTGAGATCTCCAAAAATAACATCAAATCAAAAGAGTCAGCCAGGTTTACTTTACACACTTTACAGTTTACAGGCTACAGAGATTAGGAATGCTTTTAATTTCAAATCAACTATGTACTACACAGTATATATAGTATAGGTACTTTGTCGGCATAACCAAAATTGCATAAAAAAATGAATGAGACAAATAATAGGAAGAAATGAGGGGGTTCTTGTGTGAGAAAAGGGGGCTCTTTTTTAGTCCATAAGAATTAGATTTATCTTTAGACTTAGAATTAGAAGGTTTTATTAGTACAACAAGATATATTTTTAGTGTATTTTTGACTAATAAAGGTGTAAAAAGTGTGGGTATAAAAGCATTGGCCACCGAAACTCGAGAGCTCATTGCTCATCAAGAGATTGAGATTGAGATCGGGGAGCAAAGAAATCATTCATAAATCACATAATACATATAGGAACATAGCACCTATAACTAGTAGATACAAATTGTATAAGTAATCATCTTTTTAATCATCTTTTTGAAGTTTTCAAAGTGAAAGAGAAAGTTATTGTTACGAAAAAAAAAGTTGTGTTAGTACAGGTACATAAACATAGCATTTTTGGCAGCAAGACATCGAACTGTTTTGTGGTTTTGGAAATATTTCATATATTTTTTGTGGATTTTCTACAAGCCTGTTCTAGTGGTGACTGGGATTTATTATTGGACAAGTCACTCACCTCCATTTTATTATTTTTTTGGATAAATAAATCCGATTAATCGGAGGATATTTCATATGGCTGTGATTAAAACTGCTTCAGTTTTGGTAAGTACATTTATTATCAATTTTTTTTTGAATTGTTGATTTACCCCATATTACATTACTTACGTATAAGCAATAAGAAACATGCTTGTAATATATAGGTACTTACCTATTCTAGGTTTTTTAATACCTATTAATAGTACCAGTATGTAATTATTTGAGAGATTTACTATTAGGGGTAGGGTACTTGTATCAACACATTCTACATAATACCTTCCAATCAAGTAGGTATACTAGTTACTAGACTAGGTACTATCATACTTTATTCTCAAATTTACATGATTTGTTGATGAGTTTTTGAACAAAAACCTCTTTTTTCTAGATAATTATGATTGTATTCCAGAATATTGAAACTCAAGATGCATGATGATAGATTTCATAGATTTCAGTCCAATTTTCGATTTCATAATCAAGATCCTTTATAATTGCATTAATACATTAACTTTAAAAAATTCAGAGAATATTATTTTAAAATATAAATATCTGTAAACTACTGACTAAACTTATATCTACTTACCTAATTTTGCCATATCTATCTAATTTAAAATGACATAGCTTAGGAAGCTGATCTAACTGGAAATGATACAATATAATATTATCTAATCCTTATTTTAGATTTTAAGGATTTTTTGTTTTTACTTTCTGTTCTATAGATAGATAAGGTAGATAATTGATAATTTTCAATAGGTAGGTAGTAGGTAGGGTATTTTTTAGTTTTTGGAAAACTTGAGAAAATATTTGACTTGGATGGTTTTGATTAAACAGATAGTGTTGGTGGTAGTGGCTTACGCCGAGCCCCCAGTCCGAGGTGGATATGGTGGTGGTGGTGGAGGTCGAGCTCAAAACCGTGGATCACTAGGAGGTGGTGGAGGAGGTGGTGGAAAAGGTAAGACAGAAATAACTCTCAAAGTATTAGCATTAGATTTATTTATAATAGTATGAACTTGATTTAAACTGTCCAAATACCCAAGTACCTCTGACTTACATATTAATTGTGCTGAGTCAAAGTGCTCAGGTGACTTTGATTTGATTTGACGTGAACGAATAAGCTGATGAGAGTAGATTTAGTTAGAAATGTAGTTTTTAAATGACTTTTAAACTGACTAAAAAAACGGAGGCGGTGGCGGAGGAGGAGGATTTTCGCTGAGTTCACTCACAGGCGGGCTTTCCGGACTGACTGGCGGGCTGAGTGGACTAACCAGAGGCCTGGGTGGCCTTGGTGGTGGTGGCGGAGGAGGAGGAAAAGGCGGCGGCGGGAGTGGAGGCAGAAGTCGTAAGAAAATGAAGGGTTCGTCCGGATACATTGTTATCACACCTGTTAAAGGTAGTCCTGGTGCTGGACACGATTTTACAATACCTTACCTACCACTTTACTTACCCTGCTATAAAAGAACACTTTTAATTAACCAAGCATAATGTAAATCTCTATGAGGTACTTTTCTCAATTCTAATTGGATCATACGGATAGAAGCTTATAGGTACTTATACATAAAAACGGAGTATTTTTTTGGATTTTTTTCTAAAACTCATAATATGTAGGGCATTTTTTAACTTTCAAAAAATTTGGAAATTGGAAATATTCTTTAGTACTTTACATAAATCAACAGCTATAGCTCAAAATTTTCCAAATGTTTGTCCTAATACTAGTATGTATTTGAAGTCTCTAAAAGCCTGAAATTTTGTGAAAAATTTTCTTAAATGTATTTAAAAAGCTTAAAAATCTCAAAATTTTGAAAATTATGACACTACCCTTACCTAGAATATCTAGATAATGTTATATAGTCGTTAATTTGGAATTTTTCTAAAATTTTTTCTTAAATTGTATAACTAAAAATGGATCACAAATTCCTGGATTTTCTGACATATTGCATTCAATTAGAATTACTTGCATTGATTATATTTGTCTATATTATATCGGTATGCATTATTCCATTTGATTTTGCCAAAATATTTTGAATTTTGAGTCATGTAACAATAGGTGCCTATACATTTTGAGTACCCTACCTTATATTTTTGATATGATTTATCCAATTAGTTAATAAGTACCTTATAAAGAGATTCTACACTCCATTTATTGACTTTCATTTTTACTTAACTACTTATACTTGTACTATACAACTGTACTTTATAATCTCAATCTGACAACTTTACTATATTTTAAATTTTACTCTACTTTAACTCGAAACTATAAAATTACTTAACCTTACTTTTTACTTTACTTTACTTTACTTTACTTTATATGAATGACTAGGGCTTCTTTGTACTTTATTATAAAGTACCTTATACTTATATCTATATAAATTACAGATTTTCTTTGAAATTCGAAACCTAATCGAAATTATGATCAAACGTTTATTTAATTTTATATTTCCTACTATTTTGAAATCCGTTAAAATTTTGGGATTTCCTACTTCAAATAAGATTTAATTAAATTATGCATACTTTTGAATAGTATTTACTTATTATGAATATTATGAAGCCCTATTTATGACTAACTTATTTCTTCACAGTTTTATTATCCTTTTCATCTTTTGCATTAATTTTATTTTATAATATTATCTACTATTTATTATGGCTATATTCAAATTTTAGACAATTGCAATGGTTAATACTTGATGATTAATTAATTTTAAAGGAAATCAAGGAGGGTATGGTGGAGGCGGCGGTGGTGGAGGAGGTGGATATTCTGGTGGTGGAGGAGGAAGTGGAGGATATTCTGGAGGAGGAGGTGGTGGTGGTGGAGGTAAGCTAATTTTTTTAAATTTATTTACTTGCAGAGTAAATGTATAAAGCATTCTGTATTATCTAATAGTGAAATATTTATAACTAGCTACTTTCGATACACATTTAATTAGGGTTAAAATTTTGAAGTCAGAAATTAATTAAGCTGTTTACTCTACCTATTTTCTTTTAAAGCATTTTTAATTTTTACGATTAAATAAAAAAATCTTCAAAGTATCAGTGGGTAGTAAGTAAGTAGGGTACTCTATCAGTACCTAGTAATTCAAATGAATTATTTCTTTGTCTTTTCTATAAGGTTACTAGTTTTTCAAATAACCCACATGACATAATATTCTTAAGACTTTTTGGGAAAATAAAATGTCCCAATAAAATTCAATCAAATCAAATCTTGATCAATTTTAAATACATTGTAAAAATTGCTCAGATTGGTTTTCATACCCTACTATTAATATTACTGTTCAAGTAAAAAAAATTCATTAAGTTTATGGCTTAAAAGATCAGCCTCAAAATCAGTAAAAAAAAACATTTAGATCATGAAGCTTTCATGAAACATATAGACTCTAAATAGAAACTGATAGATATGTATTGGTTTGGAATTTGAATCAAATCTTAAATCTAGGTAGTTAACTATCTTAGGTACCTACATTAAATGGTAGAAAAATATTTTTTGAATGCTTACTCTAGGGTCTAGGTAATAGGAACAAAGTTGTTAATCAGATTTAAAACTTAAGATCCTTATGAGAACTATTTCATGGTACCTATATAGGAAATGAGAGTAGGTATGTAGAGTGTAGGTACCTACTGATATATTATGTATGTTGGTACTGGTAGGTAGGGTACTTATTAAAAGCTGCATGAGAATCTCGAGTATCATGTCATAACACATATTTTAATGTCAATTATTTACAGGAGGATATTCAGGAGGTGGTGGAGGAGGTAAGGGTAGATATTTCAATTGAAAACATTAAACTCGATATTATTACAAACAACCATTAAAGGAGGTGGACAACAACAATATGGTGCACCTTCCCAAAGGTAAATTAATCTTTTTTAAACATTTAAACATTTTTAACCTTTAACCTTTTTTTGGTACGATGACCCAGCTATGGAAGCCCTCAACAATCTGGTGGTTACTCAGGAGGAGGAGGTGGTGGAGGAGGTGGCGGTAGCAGCTATCAAGCTCCATCCCAAAACTATGGATCACCTCAACAACAAAGGTTATACAATTTGTGCCATATTTTTAAATTTAAAAAAGGTTCTGGACAACATTTTACAAAAATATTGCCAAATTCTAACCTAAGCTTAGCTAACTATAAAATGTTAATGTGTAATAACTTCCTATAAGATACTTTTGAAAAGTATTAATAGGAATAAGATAGATATTTTCAAAAATTTATAGAAACTTCAAAAATTTTGAAGTACCTAGATACTAGATACTTATCTGTTTCCTAAATTACTTGGAATTGTAAATTATAGATAGGTACTCTACATATCTAGTTAAAAAGTACGATAAGCTCAATATTTTTTTGAAAATTTTTAGTTACGGAGCTCCTTCTTCAGGCGGTTATTCAGGAGGTGGTTCATCAGGAGGTGGAGGTGGAGGTAAGCCCAGTGGTAAGATTGGATTCCATATGTTGCAGGTCGTTTGAGAAATTGGCCAGAATGTTGATATACATATAATGGAATTGCTAATCAATGCAAACTGATTAAGTAAATTTTAGTCATTAAATTATATCCATTGATGTACATCAATAGATGCATCCTGACCAGTTTTGAAAGTTGATCTGCAACAAATGACTTTAAACTAAATTATTAAAATTTTATAGGATATTCAGGAGGTGGAGGAGGTGGTGGTGGTGGAGGATATTCAGGTGGTTCTTCAGGCGGTTCTTCATACTCAGCACCTCAACAACAATCCAGGTTAGCAACACATCACATAATATGTACCACATTATGCTTTGTCAATTAATTATCTGCTGAAATATAACCGTTTTCTCCCAATTTCAAGTGATTTCTTAATTTTCTGTCTGTCTAATGAGAATGATAGACATATGATTAATGATTTAAATATTAATTTTAAGCTTAAAATTTATTTTTTAGAACTCTTTAATACATAATTGCATTCGTTATTTTGTATAATTAGCCTTAAAATGTGTATTTTCCATGTCCCTTTTACTTTGTGAGGCAAAGTGAGAAATCTCGAATTACTTAAAGCTTTTTACTCTTTGGATTAAATTAGCGAAACTATTTTAAATGAACTTGTAAGTATGTACTTGATAATTAATTTTACAATGATTAGTTCATACAGTGCACCAGCAGCTCCTAGCCAAAATTACGGTAGTCCAGCTCCTTCAGGATATTCAGGGGGTGGGGGAGGCGGTTCATCCGGTGGATACTCTGGAGGTGGTAGTGGTGGAGGTTCATCAGGCGGATACTCAGGAGGAGGCGGTGGTGGTGGAGGAGGAGGTGGTGGCATAACAATAATTTATTAGAGAGATTATTACAATACAAGTTCAAAAAGATTTTTGATTTTTGGAAAAAAATTATTACAATACCCTAATATTATGTATTCAATAATTAGAATAGTTCTAATATAAATATTATATATTATTTTTAATAAGGTGGAGGTTATTCTGGACAACAAAGTCAAGGGTACTCAGCTCCAGCCCCAGCTCCCAGTTCCGGATACTCAAGTCCACAACAGTCTGGAGGTTATTCTGGAGGTGGTGGTGGTGGTAGTGGAGGAGGCGGAGGAGGTACTCAAATTTAGCTTTTTAATTTAAATCATACTACTGCTTAAGATTTCCTGATTCTCTCTATTTTATATTTCGACGGTTAAAGCCTCGTTTTGTCTTTGAATATTTCTCATTAAAAAATCTAATCAGATGTAAAATCACTTATTTATTCTCTTAAATATTTGCACTCTTTTATAGGAAAAAATATTTTGTTTCATATTTTTTGATTTTTAGAAGTTGATAAATTTAAATGGAGAAAATACTTCTGAATCAAATCAAATTACTCTGATACTTTTGAATCTTCTGGCACTTAAATTCTTAGTTTTTTTAGCTCATTAAAATATTTCTAATTTTTTTAGGATATTCACAACAGCAAGCTCCCAGTCAGTCATATGGTGGGCCATCAGGAGGTGGAAGTTCTTCATATTCCGCCCCCGCCCCCGCTCCTGCTCCAAGTCAAAGGTTTGACAATCATTTTTATAACAAATGCTTTGAAATTAGGAAAATTTCCAATTTTTACTTAGGTGCCTGTGCCTATGTATATAAAGCTTTATAATAGAGTATCATACTTAAAATATTTATTAATATACCTTACTTTTTCCAATTATCTAGTTATGGAAGTCCCTCTGGTAGTTCACAATCGTATTCAGCTCCTGCTCCAGCACCAAGCCAAAGGTTTGTTAATTTCTAATTTTTAATTGTCCCGTATTTACTTATTGTTAGTATTTTTTCTCTGCCTTAATCTAACAATAGGTCCCACCCATTTGAAGATTTTTCCCATTTTAATAAAATACATTTTTTTTCTCATGATAGTTATGGTGGGCCATCAAGTGGAGGTAGTCAATCCTACGGGGCACCACCACCCCAACAGTCTTACGGATCCCCTCAACAAGCCCCACCTCAGCAATCGTACGGATCGCCATCTGGTATGCAACAAAATATATTATGATATCTAGTATTTGAAAATTGGAATTAGATATTTTTTCGAGCTGCGTTTTATGAGCTCATTTGTTTGAACTTTTAAATATTTTTTCAGGTGGAAGTCAATCGTACTCAGCACCTGCTCCAGCACCAAGCGGAGGTGGACAACCCTCTCAAAGGTTACTAGCTTTACATTTAAAAAAATATCAATAAATATTAAATGTGTCACTTTTTTTGTGTACTGACTACCAATATTTTGTGTCACTTCTTCGCGTCTCCTCATCGTTTTACTTTGAAATTGCCTTCAAAAATAAAAAAGCTACGGAGCCCCTTCGTTTTCATACTCTGTCCCATCTTCAAGGTTTATAGAAGCTTTTTAATTTTAAATTAGATAGATAGTTCTTTTATCTTGAATTTTACAATACTTCTCATTCTTGATCAAAATTAATTATTATAAATTAATTGGCAAATTAAAACAGTTATGGATCTCCGAGTAGTGGATATTCCCAACAAAGTGGGAGCTACGGGGCACCGCCCTCGCAAAGGTAATGCGAGATTTTTCGAGACTATTTTGTCGATTTAATCTCCAAAAATAGCATGCAGTTCAAAGTTGTGCAAAAATTATTTAGTAATTAACAAAATCTGAACAGTAGTATTGATTGAATATCAAACCTTTTTTGACATTTTAATCACTAGAAATGTTTCAATTTTGATTTTTTGTCTTGTTGGATTCATAAAAATCAGTATTGATTGATATTATCTTTGAAAGAGTCCAATTTTTGGAGGTTAGAATCAAAATTTTTGTGCTTTTTATTAGTAATTGAATTAACAGCTAACACTCTCTAAAGTTATATTAGCAATATAAATGTAAATAAATTGTCCAAATACCCTAAATATTTCGGAAGAAATAAACTTATTTATAATCTCAATATAGTTATGGATCTCCTAGCAGTGGTGGTGGAAGTGGAGGATATTCTCAAGGAGGTAAAATTAAAATTTTTTGGAAAAAATGTCATTCGAAAAATTCATAAAAATTTAAAGGTGGTGGTGGAGGTGGACAAAAAGGTGGATACTCTGGTAAAAAATACACAAATATGTATTATTATAATTTTGATAATTAGAAGAAAAGTAAATAAAGCAAAAAGGCTTATTTTTATTACTAACCTGAAGATACAATCAAGTTCATTTTTTAATTATCTCGATATTCAATTAATAATTCTTTATAGTTTTTCAAGTACCAACTCAATTTTTAAGTACTTTTATTAGTCATTCAAATACATATCTACCTACTTATTTCTAGATTTTAGAATGTAAGTTGGTTCAATTGTAAAGCCCAAAATATCTATTTAGGTCTTTTCAGTTTTCAAACATTTTTGTTCTATACTCGTACTTACCTATCAGTAATTAATACTTTTAAATCTTTCCTATAATTACCTGTAATTTTGATACTTTTTTTTAACTTTCCTATCTATATCTTTGCTTTATTCAAATTCTTTTACTTATTCTTAAAATTTTCTTCTGTCCGAATTCCAAAAATTTTAAATCAAACCTAGGAGGTTCAAGTGGGGGAAGTTCCAGCTACTCGGCCCCAGCTCCTGCTCCGTCTCAAAGGTGGGTGATTTACAAAAAAAAATATTTTAAAAATACGATATTTCACTTTTCACAAATATTTCATAATTTTTAGTTATGGGAGCCCGGGAGGTAGTGGAGGAAGTAGTGGGTATTCAGGTAATTACATCTGTGCCAATATTGAAACATTTTCGTATTTTACTACATTTACATAATAGTATCCGTACTCATGGTCAGTACCTACTTTACTTAATATACTACTAAATCAGAGTTAGTAAGTAAGAGTACTTAAGAATTTGTTAGTTATTAGATTCTGATAATGACACAAATTACCCTAAATACCGAAAAATTACCGTATATACCGTAAATTTCCAAATAAACGAACAGGTCAAAATGTCTTTATGTTTAGAATGCAATGTCAATGAACAAACTGTACTTTTATTTGGAAATATACTGTAAGTACCCTACTTTTGGAAAGTATTAAATATAAGGTCAAATAAATTTTTTATATCCTATATTTTGTAATATTCTGTGTTTGCTTACATATTATGTTGTTACTTGTATATTCAAAATACAAACGAGTTATGAAATTTATAACAAAAAGTTTAAATTGTTATTTAAGGCGGCGGTGGTGGTGGAGGTGGTGGAGGCGGCGGTGGTGGTGGATATTCAGGTGGTTCATCAGGCGGATCCAGCCAATCTTATTCAGCTCCAAGCCAGTCTTACGGATCCCCTCAATCAGCACCAAGCCAGTCGTATGGGTCACCTCAACAAGCCCCACAACAATCTTATGGATCACCTCAACAACAAGCTCCTCAACAAGGTTATTCAGGTAATTTATTCAAAATTTACTCAAATTACAAATTTTGTACCAATTTATACAATTTTGGCTCTTTGTCTTAAGGTGGTGGAGGTGGTGGTGGAAGTAGTTCTGGTGGATATAGCTCAGGTAAAAATCTAAAAATTTTATCTAATAATATAATTTAAAAAAAGTATCTACTTGAAAAAAATTATTTCTTATCTCTTATTAATCTTAAAGGTGGAACCAGTGGTGGATATTCACCACCATCTAATCCAAGTAGCTCTTACGGCAGCCCTTCTCCTTCAGGTAATATACAATTTTCTCAAAAAAAACCAAAATTCTCATATAACTGTCTCAATTTCTTAACAGGTTATGGGGCTCCGCAAGGGAAATAAATTAAATTTTTCCATTTTAAAATTTAATTTATGATTTGAAAAATTACAAAAAAAAATTCAAAAAAGTCAGACTAAGACTACTACTATATTACTCACCAAAATATTTCTATCAAAAAAAAGACCAAAAAAAGTATATAAACTTGAACAAAAAGAGAAATATAAAATACAAAAATGTGCCTATATAAGTAAAGTTAACCAAAAGTTTTTATTTTATTTTGTCCTATTGATTCTCTTTTCAATTTCTTTCATAAAGATCTCTCTTATACCATTTCTCTACCATTTTCAAAATTACTTTTTTAAAGCTTTTTTTATACTTAACCTTTATACTATTCCTTGTCCTAACTATTTTTTTCTATATGCATTTCCCTGTATAAAAAATGCTATTTAAATACTCTTATTTTTATAAACCGAAATTTGACTCACTCAAAAAAATGAGCTGTATAATGCTGGAAAAATTGAATGTATTTTTGTACACACACATTTAGATAAATTAGAACAAATTATTTTTGTATTTTTTTTTTATTAAATAGTATATTTTTACATTTTGTATATTGTCTACTCTTTAATGAAATAAATTTTTAATTTTTTAACAAAAATATTTATATAATTAATACTTATATCTAGATAGTAAGCATTTGTAATATTTGAATATTATTTACTTCCCATGACAGTGTCGGTAAAAGCAACAATCACAGAAGAGATTGCATCCTAAGTAAAATACAAAAAATAATACATAGTTAAGTTAGCTCTGATTCTGATAGAAAGAAAGCTTTTAGATCATTTTTCATTTTTATAAGTAAAACTGAAGGTCGAGTGAGGATTTTCAGAGCTTAATTTCTGTCTAAAAATATCGAAATTTTTAAATTACCTCGGACATGGACATGTCCAGATGGATGCCCGCGTATACACTGATTTCGACAGGCACTCTCACAGACTCTATTAAGTTTATTAAAGCTCACTCATATTTATTTAAATATCTATTTAACATACCGAGGGTCTTGGATATCCCCAGGAAGAGGTGGTGGTCCAAATAAATTTAGAAAAAATCCATTCGAATCCTTCAACAGATCCAAATAATAAAATTTTAAATTATTTTAAAAAAGCAAAAAATGTTATGAGACTTACCTGAACGACGAATAGCAAGACAATAGTAATTATAGTAAATGCAAAAAAGATTTTTGAGTTCGCCATTGAATTCCCAAAATATGCAGCTAGTATTTGTAGATACTAAAAGTATGTAAGGTTCTAAATATTATAGAGGAATAAAATTTATCCTGAACTGAAGTTTATAATTTGTTTTTTAATGAGATCAAGAGCAAGGATTTGAAAATTATTTATATCAAAACTTTGATTTTGATTCACGTCATTAGGTAAATAAAAAGATCATTTTTTTTTATTATGATTCCAGATAAATCTGCTCGAATTACCTAAATAAATATTATGAGATAGGTAGATGTTTACATAATCGTATTTGTAACTTTTGAATTTTTTTTTAAAGTATTGGAATTTGATAAATGATAAAAATGATTTTTATATAATGCTCGAAAATCAAAATATCTGTACTTACCTAAATCAGTATTATTGTTAGTTGTGTCATCATCAAGTATAAAACATTTTTTTAAATTTGAATATCAAAGAAGATGCCTGACGACTGATGATGTCTTTTAGTAAATGTACCCTAAATATTTAATGTGGAAATATCAGAATCGAATAATTAATTCGATAAAAACATATTTATTTTCCCGAATACAATCAATTTATGAATTTATTTAATATCATAAATAACATGAATATACAAACCCTTAAATCCTCAAGCATTTTTTAAAGATAAAAATTACAAATAGTTAGCCGGATATAACCAAAATGCATTTGAAAAAACTGATATTGTTTACGAGATAAGTAATTAGTAATATAAGGATGAAAGTATATGATAACATTTATTTAGTTGGATGAATTGGATGATTTAAATGAGAAAGATCTCTTGGATTTTTGAGATAATATGCCAAACCATCGTATCCTTCCTTTGCAACTACCCATAAATCTTTTTGTTCAACTTTGAAATTGTCAATCCAGCGTTTGATACATGGGTATGGTGACAGGTCAAATTCATCCGCTTCCAACACCAAAGTGGCCATTACCAAGGGTAGATCCGAAATAGTTAGGTATTCTAGTTTAAAAAGAAGATATTTTGTAAACTTTTGAGTTAAAAATTTTCAGATTTCAGCTATCTAAAAATCTTATTTTGGATTATTTGATTCAAATATTTTTAGGTGTAGATTTATGATTTATATCCATATTAGATAGATATATTAGATATTTTTAGATTGATTTTTAGATTGTTTGGTTTATCAAAACTTAAATTTCTTATACATTTATAAGGCAAAAAGATTACATTTAGGTACGTATAACAAATTGCAATTATAGTCATTTTAGCCTTTTTAAAATGGGTTATTTTATTATTGACCAGAATAATTTCTGATTATATAATTAAATAGTAAGCACTTTTTTTTGCAAAATATCAGTATTTTATTGAACTTCATTACCTCCAGCTACGTATGTAGAATTGTTTCTCTTTAAAAACTCATTAAATATTTGGCAAGCATGTTTGAGTAATTTCAATTTTTCCTCTGATCTCGGATAGAGTGGATAATCCATTGGTAAGATCTATCAAATAAATACATAACTATTTATAATGCATTTGCGATTAGTGTATACTTACCTACTGATAATTTATATTATAGTATTATAGTATTATTTTGATCAGGTTTTATTACCACATAATCATGAACTCTTCGATAATAAGTAGACAAATGAAAAGCCAATCTATAAGAATTGAATAAAATATTTGTTGAATTGAATACAAAATATTAGAAAATCAAGTCAATGAATCAATCACTAAATTACCGATGATGAACGATTGACCGAAGCTCAGCATTTGCTGGATAGAATGTTTTATCTTTGGGATACTTTTCCGCCAAATACTGAATTATTGCAATACTATAATGTAGAAAATAAAATTTTAAAAATGCTTTGCAATTTTGCAAATTAGGTATATTCCTATCGAAAATTTTTAAAATAGTAAGTACCTTTCTCCGATTATATGACCACCATCGTCCAATACCGGGATTTCACCTTGAGGATACATCTATTAAAAAATATTAATAAGAGCACAACAATATACATAAGTACAAGTACTAACTTACTACATACTTAAGTAATAGATTGATTTGAAAATGGCTTACTTTTAGAAATTCTTCAGAGAAATGTTCCCCATTGTCAAAATCAACATCCTTATAGGTATATCTCAAGTCTAGATATTTAAGAGCCATTTGAACTGCCTTTCCAGGTGGACTGTCTCTACAAGTGTACAAAATTCTATTGGACATAATTAAAATTAAGTTTACTTGATAAACTTGGTAAAATTAAAAATGAAATGAAAGCCTTTATTTCTCTACTATTTTCTGGACAACACTGACTGATCAGTTGAACGAACTTTATCCTTTAAATTTAATATTTCTAATGTGAATGGCTTGAACTCAAGCCTTCACAGACGCCAACAGAGAAATTATTTTTGCAACGATAAATTGCTTTAGGCTTTAAACATAATAAAATAAGTATTGGTGACTAGCATATGCATACAATTACCATATATACTGTATAATATGTAATGTTTCTTGAATTTCTCAAGTCTACTGATACTTTATATTTTTCTTATAAGACTATGATTATATTTTAGATTTGAAAAGTCAAGTAGGTACTACAGATATACCTACTAAAGTATCATTAAAAGATACATTGAATTAGATATGTATTAGAAGGTCGACCAGTTTATTTAAAAAAGTTTATCTAAATCTTATATACTTATACATACTCGTAGATAACAAACCAATACACCTACTAAAAGTTTATTCATATTGATAATTCGTACAAGATAAATATAAAGGTACGATTTCAAAAAGTATTTATAATCTCATCTATATGTGTATTCTTACTTATTCAATTATTTAATCAATTATGTATTCATCTATTTATTTTACTTACTTATTCATATTATAGTATGCAAAGACTAGATATGTAGGGTACATACTTCATACTTCATACATATTATATAATATTTTAGATTGAACGTTGCGTACTATTTAGGTACCTAAGTTAAGAATTAATAATTTTAGTATTCAGAATTATTTGTTGTAATTGTAAATACATAGTTAACTTATCTTGAATTTTTTTTTATAATTTCAAAAAAATTATGTATAATTGATATAAGGTTTTTGTACAGATATTAATTATATCACTTTTCAAATAAATTTTTCGAAAAAATTGGCAAAAAAAGATGCTAACAGCACCCGGGATTCCCAGGCGGTCACCCATCCAAGTACTAACCGGGCCCGACGTTGCTTAACTTCGGTGATCGGACGAGAACCGGTGTGTTCAACGTGGTATGGCCGTTAACGAAAGTTAATGGTTTTAAACATCATTTTATATTTTATCATTGACTAAAAAATTATCATCATCATGTCCTTGTGGATTATCCAGCTGATGTACCTACAATATCCCTTCCCTGTATATTTATATTTGTCAAGTTAGATTCAGGGTCAGGGGTCGAGCGACAAGAGTCGTGTCAAAATGGCCATCATTTCAGGTCGTAATCTCATCGTCTCAACTCTCAACTAAATCTCAGGTCAGGTCAGGTTCCTTATGAAATATGAAATGAAATTATTATGAAATTCTGACTTTAGTTTTTCTCACCTAACTTTTAACCTATTGATATCCTTATATAAAAACTACAGCTTAATCGATACATCACATCATCCTTTATCGAATTTTTGCAAAGGAATTTTAATTATATATTGTACAATTATTTTAATTGAGGTTTAAAAGAGCACAATTTTGTCAAAAAAACATCTATTTTTATCAAAATACCCCCTCAATGTAAATAACAGCAGCGGGAAAGTATCTTAGCAAAATACCTCAAATCAAAATCAAAACAAAAATAAGAAAATGGTTTTAAAAAAAAAAAAACTTAAAATATTGAAATAATGGTTTTTTGTTGTTTTGATTTTGAAGTATTTATCTATTGTTTTAAAAAAAATTAAATACAATTACAATTCCAATTTTGCTAACAACTCTATTAAGTAGGAAATCTTGTCAGTGCTAAAAAGCACAATGAACTTTATTTAGTTTCTGTAAATTGGACTTTTTTGAGGTCAACAATCAACTAGGAGACTACTAACACTAACTAGCTAGACATAAACCTAAACAGTTTAACCTAATTTAATTAAACCATGGATTCTTCCAAATCATCATCTTGGCTTGATAAGGATATTAACGGGGTGCTATTGGACATTTCAGGGGTAGGTTTTTAAGCTTTAAATTTCATTCTACGTTTTATAAAAATATAAAAAAGTATCTTGCATAAAAATTATTAAGTATATTATTATATACCCTATAATTTAAATTATAAATACCTGCTCTACTACATACTAGGATAATAAAGTTTGACTATTTTTATAAATATTAATAATTTGTTTGTAATTGTCATTTTTTTAATCCAAGGTGCTTAAAGATGGGCCGAGAGCCATAGACGGGTCCATATCCGCTTTTGACAGGTAGGTAGGTATATTGCGTTGATACTGGGGCTAATTTATTGTCATTTTTAATTTATAAATAATCATTATTATTATTTAACTATTGGTATTTTATATTTAAGGCTGAAAGAATCTAAAATTAAAGTGTGCCTAGTAACGAATGAGACCCAGCTGGCTAGATCATTTTTGCATGTAAGTACATAAGTAACCTAAAACTAAAATTCCAATTTTGAAGTAAGTTAACAGAATAAAACTTTTAAAGTTAAGTTTTTATATAATAAAGGCGTTCAATTAGGCTTTATTTTTTTATTAGATCAATTTCTCTGTTAAATACCAAATTGTCCCTTGAGATTTGAGCAAATTATGTATTATTATTGTACCATTATTTACCTTTTTTATTGCCTACTAACTACTAATATAAAGTGTCATTTATATATTTAAGTTTTACTGTATTGTAATTGTAATTGTAGGTATTGTACCCTATATTGTAATAAGAATAAGTAGGCAGTAGGTACCTAATTTTAATATGTACTAAGTAAGTATGTGTTTTTACTATACATATTATTATTTTAACATTTACAGGATAAGCTTACGAATATTGGTTATAAAATTGACATTAACGACGTAAGTTAACAAAAAAAATAAAATGTTCATAAATATAAGTCATCATCTTATTAACAAGAATTTTTAAATTAAAGATTTTAGCACCTGCACCTAACATGGCTGAAAAATTGAAAAAAGAGGGTCTTAGACCAGAATTACTTGTACATCCAGATGTAAGTAAAGTAATATAATATTAAGAAAAAGCAGGTACCTATGCAAGGTATATGTTAAATGTTTATATACCTGCTGACTACTGCACTGCTGGTAGTTTTTAAAAAATAAAATTCTACATATCCTTAAAATTAAAGACGATTATAATAATTTATCTGTATTTTGTAAAAATAGGTTCTTCCAGAATTTGAAGGAATTGACGTTTCTAATCCAAATTGCGTTAGTTTTTCTCACCTAACTTTTAACCTATTGATAAATTAGATAAATTAGAAATTGATCTTATATAAAAACTAAACTACAGCTTAATCGATATATCACATCAAGCTTTATCGAATTTTTGCAAACGATTTTTAATTATATATTGTACAATTACTTTAATTGAGGTTGTAATTGGTGATGCAGCTGAATACTTTGATTACAAATCTTTAAACAAAACATTTGGTGTGCTTCTTCATATGAAAGAACCAAAATTTTTTACACTGGGAAGAGGGTATTTAATTTTAATTTAGGCTATACTGTAAATATAAAGTCAAATAATTGTATTTTCGATTAAATTTAATAGTAAATATTATCGTCATAATGGGGATCTTGTGTTAGATGTTGGACCTTTTACTGTTGGACTTGAATATGCCACGGGCATTAAAGCTGAACTAGTCGGAAAACCTTCTCAAACTTTTTTTCAAGCTGCCTTAGATCACTTACGACTAAACGCAAACGAAGTAGGTTTTATTTTACAATTCTTGAATCCTAATTTTTAACTCTTGTAATAAAAGTTAAATTGTATAACACACTTCTAAATTCTGTTTTAAATTTTATGACTTAGGTAATCATGGTCGGTGATGATATTATTGGTGATGTTGGTGGTGCTCAAAAATCAGGAATTCGAGGTGTTTTAGTAAGAACTGGAAAATTTAGGCCCTCTGACGAAACACATTCTGAAGTCACTCCTGATTGCATTGTCGATAACCTTGCACATGCTGTGGATTTAATTCTAAATCGTATGAAGTCAAATGCAAATGTTTAACCTCGAAACTAGGTACTATTTAAAAGTCTAGAAATTATGATAACTGAATGTGTGATCTATCTGAGCAACTCAATTACCGAAAAAGACATTTTTGAATAACCACAAACCTACATCATACCGAAATTAGGTTCAGCTATAAAGTGACATACAAAACGTTACACAAGTAAACAGATTAACAGCCTTACCTATTTTATTAAAATTACTTTACAATGTTATTCATGTAATATAATATGTAGGTTCAATACATACTTTTATGTCATGTCATATTCTTATTAAACGAGTAGAATTGAGTTGATATTTGATCAAAATTATTTTAAAATATATAGATTTATATAATTATATTTTTTCGTAAAATAACGAGGCTGAAGATAATAATAATGGCTGATGATTTGTTAATTTTGATAAAATGCTTCAATTTTTTTATTACCTATTCTGTAAACTTTGTTAGAAGGAAATTTTGAGCTTAAATTAGAAATTTATTTATATGATAAATTAATTAGTCCAAGTTCAATGTTGTAATTGACTTTTAACTATAAATTAGTTTATTCCTAGAAATAGGAATACGTGATAATTTACAAGTTCAGTTATCATTATCATTCTATGGCAAAATTGTTATGTCACTATTCTAAATTATATTTTTTGTACATTAAACGAACACATGAGATATTTAGTTTTTAAATAGATCTCTTGAAGTTTCCCAATGCCCAATACTGTATTATAATTATAATCTAGATTCTTGATTAAGATATCATCTACTGTGTGAAATTGTGCTAATTGTAAAGATATTACAAAATATTCACTAATCTGTACTTTATTTTTGTTTCTTTTTGAAAATATCTATCGATAAAAATGCATTCAGAATTCAGAATCAGGATCATTTAAAGCTAAAAGTTGAATTGATACTTAAAAAACTATCTACCTATAATGTCTATGAAATATTATCTTGAATAATTATAAACTGAATGTTATAAATTCTAATTAAATTAACTAAAATTAACTCTCTGTCTAAAATTTCACAAACATATAATATCATACATACTTTATTTAATAGTTAGTCAGTAATTTATAGTTAGACCTCGACCTTTGACATTTACTAGTGAAAGGGTGCATAACCGGACAATAGAGAAGTAGTATTGCACTCTGTTCATCACAACAATCACAACCCAACTCAGTTATTTCATTTCGGTATTTTTTAGATTGTAGATTAGATGGTAGGTACTTCTCAAAAGAAATTTTAAATAAAACAAGGGAAATTAAAATTAAATCAACTATATTATACTAATTATATCAAAGGAAAGAAGTAGTATTGGAATATGTACATGTACAGAGAATTCCAATCAGCAGTATGTTACTTTTAATTTTTTTTGTTAACAAAAATCTCGACACTAATTATTTCTTACACCTAAAACTTAAAATAAAGATGTTTCATCTTTTTAAAAAAATTTGACTTGCTTTTGACTAAAAGAATATTGAAAAAGATTTGAAGTTTTGATTTAACTAACCTAACAATTAGCTACAATTACAATTAAGCTTATATTATAAATTGCAATATAAAGTAGGTACCTATATATGAAAAATCCGATGTTTAATGTTAAGGTGTGTTGGTGGTTTATCTTATGGTAAATTTTTTACTGTTGGCTTTTATGCCTCTAAATAGTTTCTTACTTTTTTTTGTAAAAGTTCAAGATCAAATCGGAATGCGACCCAGCAGTTCAGTTGGGTCAATATCTGTCTGACAGTCCTTGACCAAACTATTTATAGCTAATAATAATATTTAGTAAAAAAAATCGGGTTCTCACAAAACCCTCGACCCTCACAAAACAAAGCACTCTCGGTAAGTACCTATTATGTATTGTACTATTTATTATAATATAATAGATATTAGTAGGTATAGTACGATATACTATGTACAAGATAATTTATTATAAAAATGTTTAGTTGCTTAAAGTAGATAAGTTATATTTTTATATATAAAAGTTAAGTTATAATTAAATTAAATCTACCTATAAATTAGGTAAACAGTAAACACCATATTGCTAACATATATGTAATCACAATTGCATATGTTAATGTTATTATAGTAATATAGCAAATATTTTAGAGTAGGTAATATATAATAATAATTCATCAAATTAACAGGAAAACAAAATAGAGAAACAGTTATATTACAAAATAAAAAACATCATAGTCTATTAGTCTATTATGAATTTTGTGTATCAATTAATGTAATTACCAAAACTATTAGTTTTGCTAAGAATGAATTTATAATTTATAATAATTAATAGGTATCAATATATATTTTATACAGGAGGATTAGGTGTTTTATTTTTAGATTACCTATCTTACATTATATACTTGAAAATGAAAAATCTAGCTGTCAGCATTCAAC